>MJUU01023318.1:109560-129414 GCA_002080025.1 Modiolus philippinarum
GCATAGCTCTTACTGTTTCTGAGCTATAGAGGGTCAAAGAGGAATCATAAGGAGTCATAAGGGCTAATTTTTATTTTCCCTAGTTTGTGTCCAGCTAATTACTTGGTCAATCTCCTTATTGCGTCCATCTAATTATTGTGTCAAGCTCTTTCCTATGTCCATACTCGCTTTAAATTACACTTTTTCAAATTTCAGTGGACGACATGCTGTGGTCGTATCATGCTGCGCTCGGCATAGCCCTTTATCTGCAATGGATCCCTTCATGAAAAATTAACTTAGTACTCATAGATCAGATTTTTGGTAACTTGTATTTCTTTCCAAGATAAAAAGGGCGAAACATGGCCAAAATTACAAATGTACAAATTACCTTAAATTTTTATTATAATTTTTTTATTGATTTTTGAAGTATGTCGACAGTTTTGTTGTAACTAACTCTTATTGTTTCTGAGCTATAAGGGGTCAGCATGGTCAAATTATGATATTTGGTGTAAGCTTTGGTATGGTGTATCAGTATGGGGACCTATGCCGTGTAATAGAGTTTGGGATCTCTCGCATGCTCACTTCTTGTTTGACGGAACTTAGAATATTTTTTTGCGTCTTCAAAATTTCTGTCACATTTTTCTCAGACCACAGATCCCAGCCTTCTACAATTCATTATGGAGTATCAGTATGGGGACCTATATTGTGTAATAAAGTTTGGGATCTCTTGCTTGGCCACTTCCTGTTTGACGGAACTTAGAATATTTTTGTCGATTGGTGTCACATAAAATGTCTGTCACATTTTACTCAGGAACCACAATTCCAAGCCTTCTGTAATTTTGCATGGAGTGTCAGTATGGGGACCTATTCCGTGTAATACAGTTTTGAATCTCTGGCATGCCCACTTCCTGTTTGACTGAACTTAGAATATTTTTCAAGTCTTGAAAATTTCTGTCACATTTTTCTCAGACACCACATATCCCTGCTTTCTGCAGTTTGGCATGTAGTATCAGTTTGGGGACCTATAATGTGTAAGAGAGTCTGGGATCTCTTGCTTGCCCACTTCCTGTTTGACGTAACTAACTTTTAGTGTTATTACGCAGGCAACATATGTCTTCCAAGGAAGACTTACTACTAAGTTATTTATCAGATTTTTAGCTCACCTGGCCAAAAGCGTCCGTTGTCCGTCCGTCCGTTAACTTTTATTCAAAAATCCTCTCCTCTGAAACTACTGGACCAATACTAACCAAACTTGGCCTGAATCATCACCAGGGTATGCTCTTTCAAGTTTGTGATTTTATGTCCGTAGACCTAACAACATGGCTGCTGTTACTAAAAATAGAACATAGGGGAAAATTGCTGTTTTTTGCAAATTACATGAAAACCATTACTGATATCAAAAATCTGACTGGGGTAAAAATGATCAGCATGATGAGATCTACCCACTGTGCAATTTTGAAGGAAATCTGAAAACCCGTCTGGGAGTTATAGCCCTTTTTCCATAAAATTTTCAAAATTTTTACATTTTTTATTTCTTATTTCAAAAAGTGTAACAGATACAGATCAAGTGTAATTGCAAAAATGTTCAGCATATCAAGATCTACCAACCCTGAAATTTTGAAGAAAATCAATAAACCTTTGTAGGAGTTATTGCCCTTTTTTCAACGAATTTTTCAATTTTGTATTTTTCGTCTTTTATTTCCAAAACTTTGAAGATGAAGATTAAGTGTAACATGATGAAATGTTTGCCATGCTGTGTTGACTTCAAAAAATTGTTCGTTGACCGCCATTTTCAAAATGGCCGCCAATAAAGGCGGGAAAATTCAACATTGTCGGATTTCAATGAAATTTGGTTTCCAAATAGGTATTGATGTCACAACTTCAAAACAGATGTCCACAATTGTTCGTTGACCGCCATTTTCAAAATGGCCGCCAAAAAAGGCGGGAAAATTCAACACTGTCGGAATTCAATGAAATTTGGTTTCCAAATAGACTTCAAAACCTGTGTTGAAAATTGTTTGTTGACCGCCATTTTCAAAATGGCCACCAAAAAAGGCGGGAACATTCAACATTGTCCTATTTCAATGAAATTTGGTTTCCAAATAGGTATTGATTTTGCAACTTCAAAACTGATATCAAAAATTGTTTGTTGACTGCCATTTTCAAAATGGCTGCCAAAAAGGCGGGAAAATTCAACATTGTCCAATTTCAATAAAATATGGTTTCCAAATAGGTATTGATGTCACAACTTCAAAACAGATGTTAACAATTGTTCGTTGACCACCATTTTCAAAATGGTCGCCAAAAAAGGTGGGAAAATTCACAATAGTCCAATTTCAATGAAATTTGGTTTCCAAATAGGTATTGATGTTGAAACTTCAAAATCGATGTTGAAAATTATAAGTGACTGCCGTTTTCAAAATTGCCACCAAAAAAGGCGGGAAAATTAAATGTTGTCTGACTTCAATGAAATTTGGTTTCCAAATAGGTATTGATGTCACAACTTCAAAACTAAGGTTGAAAATTGTTTGCTGACTGCCATTTTCAAAATGGTTGCCGAAAAAGGCGGGAAAATTGTTTTTTGACCACCATTTACAAAATGATGTCCAGCCCAAAAAAGAAAAATAGCTAGTACAATATGATCAGACTTTAAATACTGTTCAAGATATTGGTGGTGTTGGAGGTACTAAAGTTTGAGAGACTGATGATCAACTGTACAACTTACAATGTTACCACAATTGTGGCAACTGAAAGCCAGGTGAGCGATACAGGCTCCTGGGAGCCTCTAGTTATGGGTTTTCTTTCAGTGTGCTCCTTATTAAATTTCCAATCAGTAGTATGTGAACAGATTTCACATCGCATTTATCCTTCATGAGATAAATGGGCCCTAACGGGAATCCCCCCAAAAATTTTTTTTTTTATTTTTAGTCTGATTCTGCTGCAGTTTTTTTTCAATGGATTCCTTATGAAAAATTATTGCAGCGCTCAATAATTAGATTTTTGTTAAATTGTTTCCTTTCTGAGCTATGAGGGGCAGAACAGGGCCAGAAATGGAAATTTGCAGATTACCTAAAATTTTTATTTTTCATCGGATTTTGATGGGATTTTTTCTTTGGATTCCTCTTGATATAAGCTTTCAGTGGTATGTCAACGGATATGGCGTAGCTCTTACCGTTTCCCAACTATAAGGGGTCAAAGGAGCCAAAACTGCAAATTTGCAGATTACCTAAAATTTATATATTTTTCATCGGATACGACAGGATTTTTTTCTTTGGATTCCTCTTGATATAAGCTTTCTGTTGAATGTCAACGGATTTGGCGTAGCTCTTACCGTTTCCCAACTATAAGGGGTCAAAGGAGCCAAAACTGCAAATTTGCAGATTACCTAAAATTTATATATTTTTCATCGGATTTGGACGAGATATTTTTCTATGGATTTCTATTGATATAAGCTTTCAGTAGTATATTAATGGATTTGGCATAGCTCTTACTGTTTCCGAGCTATATGGGGTCAAAAAGGAATCATAAGGAGTCATAAAAGCTAATTTTTATTTTCCATAGTTTGTGTCCAGCTAATTACTGGGCCAATCTAATTATATTGTCCATCTAATTATTGTGTCAAGCTCTTTAGTATGTCCATACTTACTTTAAAATTACATTTGTTCAAATTTCAGTGGTCTACATGCTGTGGTCGTATCATACTGCGCTTGGCGTAGCCCTTTATTTCCGAATTAAGCCAGTTTGATTTAGCTCATCAGTTTTAGCAACCAAGTAGGGAAGGGCTAGACATCTATTAGGATCAACAAAATATGTTGCTCTTGACCAGTTTTATCACACCAATAGATAACTGAAATTGCTAAATAGGTTATCCAATAGGAACTAGCAGAACATTAAGCTCATAGATAATGGACAATAACAGGTGGTCTGTATTGTGGTATAAAAATTGTTAATTTGTTGTGCTAGTTTTATTTGGATTCTCAAGTCTTTAATTGTTAATTTGTAATCTGCATTGAGGTTAATGTGTGGTTAAACCTAATTTATCCCACCATTATATTTATAAAATGCAGAAATTGCATTTCAAGTTTGAAATATTGCATCTTTCAAAATTAATTTTGTTCTGTGTTTAGGTATGTGTCCAATGGATTCCCCTTTCTGGTCTATCCCTCTATGCTTCAGACTATTGTTGTCACTTTTATTCCTAAATGAACGCTAATGTTCAGCATGAAAGGTACAACAAAGGTAATGTAATTTGATGATAAGGAGAGATAATTGGACTTCCACTTTTCATTGACTCCTAATCTTTAATGATCTTTCAGACTGGGACAATTTCCTAAAGAAATAATTCATAGGCTAGATATTTTGAAATGAGACTGACTTACAAACACTTTTTTCATTGCAATCCATTTGAAAAGTTGTTTTCAAAGTTTTAAATGTCACAGAGGCAAAAAAAAGTGAATTTTGTTCTTGTCTTATTTAGACAGAATATTTTCATTGGAATCCTTTTGAGTTATTTCTTGAGTATTATATCATTGTGTCCATACTTGTATTGTGTCCACGCCTGTACTGTGTCCACATCTGTATTGTGTCCACACTCACCTTATTGGTTCCAGGTTCAATGAGCAGGTGTGGGGGTGTATATCTATCTGTTAGTGACAGATTTTGTCCCTTTTGTTAATATAGATGAACAGATTCATCAGATTTATTATTTGTTCTTTTTATTCATAATTGAAATAGAGAGTCTCTTCTTTTGTATATATTAAGCTGATGAACCTCAATTCGGTGAAATAAAACAAAGGAATCAATGTGGATCTTTTAAGGGAGCAACCATTTGATTATTATTTGGGGAATTAAGTCCAAAAAAAAAATCCCATGATCAAATATTTGATGAAAAAATTATCTGGAGAGGAAAAGGCTGAAAAAAATGACCAGGATGAACAGCAAAAAAACAGGATTGCTGCCATTGGAAAAAAATAATCAGGCACCAAGATTTCAGTAAAAAAAAAGATATATCTTGCCAGCCCCAATAAATCTCAAATGGTTGCCCCTTTAAATATATCAAGGACTTTGAAATGAAGCACATAAATATTACCAGTAAGGTGTTGTTAAATCAGAATTTTGATTAAAGGAAATCAGACAGGTAAAATCTTGTTTAATGCCACTTGTAGTCATTAAATATTGAACATTCAAAAGTGTTTGGGTATTCAATACTGCCAATAATCTGACATTAGACAACTATTAATAACTATTAGAGAGTATATTCATAACTGTTATGTTAATACCATAAGTAATGATAAATTTGGATTCTCAAAACAAAAACATGTAGAAATTTCATCTTAATTCTACGAAAAAATGATAGAAGCAAATTACCTTGATATAGCAAGTTTATTTGTAAATTTCTAAACTTCATTATATTTAACTTGCTAAAGTGCTAAGCCTCCTTTAAAATTACAAAAGAAATAAATTTAATTAATTTCAATACTTCATAGGACCATTTCAAAAAAATGTCTTATAAGTGCATATTAAATTTTAATATTTCTATTTGGAAGAGAAAAAAAAGTTAGATATTAGAAGGGAAACATTTTTTAGAAAAAAAAAATAACAAACAACTCAAAAATTGTAACTAGGAAAGCTAAATTGGCTGATTTAACAATTAAATCTGGATGTGTAAATTGGAACCACATTTTGGAAGTATATTGATACCACAACATGCAGCTTTCATCCTGATAGAATTTGTTCATGATAACATATTCACTGCCATTAGATGTGTATCAGGAAAACAATTAGTGATTATGGTTAATAAATGTACTATATCTAGACCATTTAATACTGGAATATTAAATATCATAATGCTCCCTGTTACCTCATGCCTTGTTAAAATACCAACTGGGATAAAACAAGATTACCAAACATTCAAAGATATTTGATTTTATATTCAAATTCTGAATGAAAATTTTGAAGTTAATGTACATGCATATCCTTGAATAAAAAAAGTTTTTCGCATATAAATAGTGATTCTAACTTGTATGAAGTGGATTTGTAAAAACTCATAACAGCAGAGCAAATTTTAGCGCCATCCATTAGTGTTTTTCGCTCCATCAATTATCTTTTGACTCATGCATAAAACATTTTCCCAGCATTCCACTATACAGTAGCTATAGAAACTAAATTTAGACAGTTGAAATTCAATCCATCACCACAGCTGTCTGAAAGACTTCAAGTTAAAGATAAGCTACTGAATGGGGCCAAGTACTCAACCAGATCTGCCGCCTTTAAATAATTATCACCTTATCATGCTAAATAATGATACCCCTGTTTTTGCATGTATACTCAGAAAATGAATGTCAGAAATAATTAAATTGCTAGAACATGCTACTAAATGGGACCAAGTACCATAAGTACCATGAATAATTATCGTGATAATCAAGCGAAAAAAGGTGATTCCCTTGTTTTTTTTCAAAAAATTTTAAATGTTGTAAAAATTGTTATGAAAAATAACTAAAAATAAAAAAAAAATTGTTAAGGAGGGACATCACTAAATCTAATGTGAAAAACAGCTGGAAAGGAACTTAGATTTAAAGGGTAAAAAGTTAATTTGAATGTCTGGAAATTAATATCAGATTTCTGTCTGGGGTTACATGTGGTCTTAATCATCACAGGAAACATGCACAAAGTATTTAAATTTTCTAGGTCAAGCAAAAGATGGAGATGCTGTTAAAAAAGAAATTATAATATATATATTTTTATAGATATTAAAAGATGCTTTAACAAGTAAAAAAAATCACCGTAGACACTATGAATTTGTCAGTTTTATCAAAGTTAAAAAAAAAAATCCTGCCTTTAAATTAGATTGATGTTGAATAGTTGCCAGAACTGTGGAGTTGCGAAATGATTAGTTTGAAGATAATAGCTAGTTAGAAAAAAATTCTAGTTTGGCATGCCAAGTTTTTTTACGTATGGAGCCAAGCTGTTTAGAAAGCCCATGCATAGACTTTTCTGGTTTTCGTAAATAAATGCAAAACTTTTAATAAGGAACAGATCTATTAAAGAAAAAATTATTAACAAATATTGTAGAAATATTAAAAGCACATGCAAAATTTTTAAAAAATAAAAAAAAAACTTTATAGTAACTCAATTTAAAAACATGAATTATGTTACATTAATGAAAATTTCTAAAAGAAATGAAGAAACATTTGAACTGAAAATTTGCCAAAAATAAAAAGTTATTGGTATGCACTTACCTGATTTATAGTACAAACCAATGAACTTACAAAATGAAACAAAAAGAAATCAACAAAATTAAAATTTATAACTTTCCAATTTTACTCCACTCCCGAGAAAGATGTAAAACTCCATGTTGTATTTCCATGAACAAAATACATACTTCTTTACATTCCATAAAGATTTAGGTTACATATGGGATAATAAAGAAGTATGGATCCTGAACACACTGTCCGGTCATCAGTGGACTCCATTCTAATGGTAGCCGACACTTCTTGCACTTGGTCCTGAAAGGAGAACTTCCCCAATTTGAGGTGTGTTGATGGCTTGCTGCTGAATTCTTTTGACCAATCAAATTTTGGCAGCTTCTGTGCCTCCTCCAAAGTCAGTTTGAGATGATCCTGAGTAGCATCTTACTTATATCTTACCACTGGTGGGATGTTCCATTTACATAACCTGCAGGGTGTAAAAGATTAAAAGAAATTTGTTAAAAGAAGTTTGTCTATGGGGGGCCTGTTGGAGCACATCATTCACAGTTTGATTTGAAAGTTTGAAAAGATACAGCTTCCTCAGTTTACAGTTAACTTACAGTGTGTTTGAACATCTGGTCATAACTAAATAAGGAAAACTCTTAGGGGGATAATGATGGGGTCCTAACTAATACCAGGCTTTAATTTCATATCTAATAATATTTTATCTATGAATATGAAGAATATCTTTGATGTGATAAAATGTTATGTTTTTTAAAGTTAGAGATGAAATGCAGAAGTGATTAGGAAGATATGTGCAAGATTTATGTTCCCTCTTCTTCCTAAAAGTTATCATGCTATTAGTTCAGTTATTTTTAGAATTCATTAAAAAGTGTTTAATCATAGACTAAAAAAAGTAGCTAATATAGAATGGCAAGAAAAACGTAGGAACTGTAGAGTACTTACCAACTTCACACTTAATATTAGCTGTTTTTCATGCAACTTTACTTAGGAAAAGTTTCTTGTATTACATATTTTCAAAATAAATAATTATTTTACTAGGAATTTCTCTTAACTCTCTATCCTATAAGAATATAATAATCTTTTATCATTTTTTTTTTTGTGAAACGCAACTAGTATTTCACCAAAATTATAATCTTCATTTTTGGAAGATTATTAATAAATTCTCTTCATGAATCTTTCATTTCTGATTTTTTGGCAAGACCACACAATATAAGTACATTATTTTTAGGTCAGATTTTTTTGGAGGAATTAAAAGAAAAACAGATATCAGAATGTATTGGGTAATTAAAGATTTATATAATTATCTAGGAACACTTAAGATGTACTTCATCACCCCAACTAGATTTCCTGGCAAAAATAGATACAACAGTAATTATACAATTATATCTTATAATTGTTTTACCACATATTCTTCACAAGAGTTAGGTTTTTTGTGAAGACTAAGATTTTTTGAGATATACCACACAAGCCCTTTGTGAGAAATATTCTTAGTGCCATATGCTGTGTGTTAGCTGACAAAATTATAATACAGTTTTTGTATTCTGTAAGACCCAACAATTTGAAAGATTTATTTTATATCATTCAAATCTTATTTCTTTGCATGTTTATTTTTCACCGATTTCTTATCACCATGAAATGAAACTATTTATCCAGCTGCACAATTCATCAACATATTAGTGCAAAATGTCATTGGCTTAATGCTATAATTAAGATAATTACACAAAATATCAAAAATATACAAATTCTGATTACACTAACAGATTTCCTGCCACATGGTGGGAGCGGATTTACCCCTGTCATCCATTTCCTGTTACCCTGGGGGTGGTGTCAGTGGGTGGTACATTACCACTAGGCTTTTATCTGAAAGGATATTAAATATGCATTATAGATTTATTGAAAGTTACATAATTCTGACAGTTATTTTTGAAAAGGAAATAATTTTTGTCACCCTGTAAAATGTTTTCTAACAATTATTTAATGTTCTGTCTGTTATAGAAAATTAAAGATATTTTGTTAAATTTTTGTGTTCTTCCTACATTTTGTTTGAGTTTTGTTTGTAATTGTTGAAAAATTTAAGCATTTTGTAATTAAGTAACAAAACTTTTTTCATATACTTTGCAAAAACAAACAAAACAAAACAATACTAAAAACCCCCAAAATATTGATGGACCAATGTATAAATGAATTGGGTTACTTTTCCCATTCGACCAAAAATAAAAGTGAACAGATATTTTGTCCACAAGAGACTTTTTGTCCTTCAACTTTCCATCGGCTTACATTTGAAAATCCCATATAAATACAGACAGTTGCTTGATATGTAATGTTTTATATTCTGCTATATTTGATGTTTGAAACTGCAGCATAAATTGGAAGAAAAGAAAGTTTTTATTTACAAGAAAATCAAGTTATTTCATATCATGTATTTATGTTTTACAATGACTAGTCTTTTGCATATAATTCTTCCATGTGAGGATAATGTCAATTTATACAAACTGAAATTTAAAGTTGAAGTAATTAAAATGTTCAGCTGCAATTTGATTTTATTTCCTTATTTCTAGTGTCAATCACTAAATGGTTTTTGTGAAGAAAAATTGAATATTGTATGAAAAAGCATTAAGTAAATGTCAATTGTATAAAAATATCTCAAGATTCCATTAGCAGTTAGATACTGTGAACTTGAACTAGATTNCTATGTTTCACATTTATTCCATATTGGAAAAATACTGACATTTATCCTCAAGGACCCCTCTTACCCCCCCCCCACACACACACACACACACACACTCAAACCAAACCCAACCCCACACCCCACCCACTCTAACGAAATCAACTTTCAGTACTTGAATTATATTTGAAGTCAATTTCTGCTGCAAACACAAAATACATCAAAAACACCAAAATACTAAATTTTTATCAGAAATAAAATGTTGAGAATTGAGAATAAAGGATAACAAAAAACGTCAAATCTTATGCCCTTCACACACCGCTGAACCCCAACAGTTTTACATGCCAAAGAAACACTACAAAAAAATACAGTGCAACCTTGTCTTGCTTGTTGTTATATCCCACCTTTTTGATCAAGGAAATTTGAGAAAAAAAAGAGGGTGGTGATATATGATCATATATTTAGTCAATAAATGACAAAGAGACTATTAAAATAAGAGGCAGTAAGTTAGAACCACTATATAAGAGGGGTGGAATAACAATGGAACACTGAAATTTCTTTGTTTATTTTTGTTTTAGAAAACATAATATGTGTGTTATTCTCAAGGTAGTATTTATAAGATAATTATTTCTCACATTTGAGACAAGCCAGTACCTATTTTTAGCCGTTTGAGATATCCTTTTCTCACATTTGAGACAAGCCAGTACCTATTTTTAGTGGTTTGAGATATCCTTGTCTCAACCCACTGGTGAGATTATATGAATCTAACACCGGTGAAAAGGCAAGATCAAGAAATCTCAGACACCCAAGGGTAAGATTTCAATATTTCTCTGACGAGGCTTGCCGAGTCAGAGAACCATTGAAATCTTACCCGAGGGTGTCTGAGATTTCTAAATCTTGCATTTACAACGGTGTTTGATTAATTTTCTCACTTTTGTAATCACAAACAACGATTTATTCACCAACAAGCCGTACTTGACATCCGACTTTCCTAAGCGACGTCAGTGACGTCAGAATACGTTGCTTGGTAATTTCTGTCTTGTACTAGGGGGTACAAGACAAGGAAATCTCACACCGCTAAAAATAGGAACTGCTCTGTCTCAAAAGTGAGAAAAGACTTTCACGTGAGGAAATACATTATGACATTATCGACGTCATAGTAAGTTGCTTAGACACTATAGTTGGGTCGTACAGAAACTTGTGTTTTGCTTATAAATGTGAGAAAAACAATCAAACACCATTGAAAATGCAAAATATTTAGAAATCTCAGACACCCAAGGGTAAGATTTCAATGGTTCGCTGACTCAGCAAGCCTCGATTGTCAGAGAAATATTGAAATCTTACCCTTGGGTGTCTGAGATTTCTCGATCTTCCACTTGAAATGGTGTTAGATTGTATTATTCTTACCTTTGAGACAAAACAGTTCCTACTTTTAGCGATGTGAGATTTCCTTGTCTTGTACCCCTGGGTATAAGACAGCTCTCATGTGACTTTTCCATAAAACATTTCAAGCAATATTTATAATTCTTTGCCCAGTTAATTCTTATTGGTGGCTATAAGTACATTTAATTATTAAATGGCATTTGAGTTCAAATTCTCAGGTAAATATGAAATAAACATCTTTAAAAATATGGCGCACTCAGGTATACATTCCAGATTTTATGACGTTATTAAAAGGGATGTAACTTGTTGTGTAAATAGGTGAATGGGGACGGCATTTCTATGTGGATTTTATATATTTTAGAGAGAATACAGTGAGAAATAAAATCAAACACCAGTGAAAGTGCTAGACAAGAGAATCTCAGACACCCTTGGTTAAGATTTCAATCATGTCGTACTCGGCAAACAAAGTCCCAGCCTAGAAATCTTACCCTTGGGTATCTGAAATTCTCCAGTCTCGCACTTTGACACTGGTGTTAGATTCTTTTATTCTCTCAAAAGATATTGTGAAGCACAAGACAAGACGGATACTATTTACAGTCTCTTAACTCTCAATACATGCATATAAAACAGATACATATTATATCTGATAGAGCCACTTTACAGAGAGCATCGAGGGCTTCAAAAATTGACCTAATGGTCAGTCACTTAGCACCTGTTGTCTGTCCATCTTTCCTTTTTCCATTAGTTTCTTTTTTCTGAAATTACTGAATCAAATTTAAGCAAACTTTACAGGAATAGTGAATGGAAAGTAAAAAAGTAGTAGGTACACTTTTCAAAATTGATGTTTGCAAGGTTAGTAGCAAAAATCAACAAATATGGCTGCCTCCTTTGCACATAGTTTTAACATTGGACTCTTGGGAAAAACAAAATGCAATTGAAAAAAATTTTACTGGAATGATCTATGCAAGTCCCTCACAAAATTTTGTGGTTTCATTCCAATCCATAAACAAACTAATCATGGCTGATAAGTGATAATCACAGTACATGGTTTAACAATGGGACCCTATGGGGAAAAAACATATTTGATAGATTATCTGAATTTATTTTAGCAAATTTGAACTAATATACAGATACTCATGATGTTTGGATGGTTTCAATTCCTCTGAAACTGCATAGAATTTCATAGAATCTCTTATGATTTTAAGCGCATTTCATTTGAGTTATGCCCCTTTGAATGCAGAAATCAGTAGGATCTTTTGACCCTATCCTTGCTAAACCAACTTTTAAAAGAATGTCATTAGTTTTTTATTGTTCTTGGGATGATGCAATTGCACATCTCATTAGAAGATTTTGGTTGAAGTATTTTATTCTCTATCAAGGCAAGACATTATAATATATTGGGTACAAAAAGCACTCTGATTGGCTGCAACCAGTCAAAGAAATGAGGATTTGAGTCTTCAGAAATACAGCTAAATCTGCCAAGGTTGAAGTTGACAGAAGCTGATTGTAACTTTTGGCTTGCAAAGATTTTCCATGTGGGACACAACAATGTATTAAATGGTACATTTACAAATCTGGGATTTGTCTGGGAATGTCACCATCTTTGTGTCTGTATATATGTCAGTCTGTCTGTGTGTTCTCAGAGAACTTCTCTTTGTTATTATAGTGCTTTTTTATCGCCAAAAATAGAATTATTCAAACTTTGTATGAAGATTATTGGACATTACTTGGGAACAAATTTGAATTTAGATTTAGAAGTGGAAGTGGTTTCAGTCATGCCCCTTGAAAATTTGCATACATATATATGGTGTCTTAATGAAACAAGATCTCTCTCCAAAACTTGATATTAATTTGCAGTTCATTCATTAAAAAAAATCAAAGCATATAATTCCTTATTGCTATATTTAAATTAGCATTCACCTTTTGAGATTTTTTGTGATCACTGCCCCAATACTGAAAATTTTCTGTTTAAATGTCTCTAACATGTGTTTTTGATTATCCTTTTTTTGCAATTTTTTATGGGAAAATAGCCCTTCAACTACCCTCCATTTTGCAAGTTTTGTGATCATGCATATCTGCCCATTTGCCAGGGAAGACATAATTGGACAATAAGTTTTGTTACCCTTCAGTCAGTGCACCTGTAATGTTAAATGTCTGAACTTTTTCTACATTCTTTGAGATGTTGACTTGGTATTTTATATGGATATGATTTGAATTTGTGTTTGTTCATTAATTCCTTTCAAGATTCAGTTGTCCAAACTTTTTTTTTTCAAGAATTTATTTTAGACACTGGCTTAGTATTTATACCCCCACTTCGTAGGAGAGGGTAATACTGTTTTACCCCTGTCTGTCTGTCCAGAACATCTTTCGTCAGCTTGTGTATGTAGTAATGATTTGATATTTGGTCTGAAGCACTGTGTCTCTCCTTTTCAAGTCCGTCACTCATCTGCTTTCTGTTTGAGGAAAACTTTGATTTTTCCCCATTATAGCCATTTATTGAAATTTTGGTCAAGGATTTCTCAGCTTTTGTATGTAGTAATGATTTGATATTTGGTCTGAAGCTTTGGTATGATGAGTTGTACCGTGTCTCCCCTTTTTAAGTCCTCAACTCATCTACTTCCTATTCTAATGAAACTTTGATTTTTTTCACATTATTTCTTTAGGATATATCATTATGTCAACCCTTGTACTATGTTAACACCTGTATTGTATCCCCATGCACACTTAAATTTGCACTTTCCATATTGATTCAGTGATCAATTACAGGGGTATAACTGGCTGCAATTCGGCGACAGCTCTTGTTTTATACGCTATAGCTATATTAGTAAAAAAATAAATTTTGTTCGGGCACTTTATTTTAATATTGTTTAATATTAGTTTCTGTTTGACTTGTATCTTTCCATAGACTTTTGGTTGAGACATGGCCTTTGAACATGTTTGTTAAATTTTTAAAAGTTAAAGTTTGAGTTTTGTTTTTGTTAAGTTCTTTTTTCCAATTAATAGAACTTTATGTCAAATTTTCTGATATTTGCCAACCAGCAGGAGACAATGCTGTCTTCAATATTCTCACAATTCTTGTTTCAAATGCTTGTAGCAGGGGAGGTGAAATACCGTATAGCAGGTAATATTTGGGAGGTTCTAATTTTCGCTATATTCCCGAGGTTTCCAGAAGTGCGAAAATAAAAAGTCGCGAAATTAAAGCCAGTATATCTTCATACATGTCTTTCCCTAACACAATTTTCCATTTGTGAAAATTGATGACCGCTAAAATTTAATACCCCTCTTTCGGGAACAAATCACGAAATTTGGCAACTGCGAAATTTTCCCGCTATACAGTATTTTTTAAACTTCTGAATATCGAAGTACAGACAAACTGTTCATTACAGGTCATCACCCTATATCTTGTTTATAAGTGACCAAGATTTTGTTTATTCATGTCAAATAACATTTTCATCGCTAGAGAAATGGGTAAGACAGCAATGACCCCTAAAACAAGAAAATATGAATAGTCAATGAAATCTTATCAGATCTTACCAGACACCAAAAATCATGTTGATCATAATGTTGATAGTAACACCAGTCCCTGCAATATAAAACAATGGAGGTAATAGCTAGCCTGTAATACAGCTGGGATAATGCCTAACTACTTTGTTTTCTATAACATAGTCTTCCAGTGCTTCAGTCCCGACCAATACAAAAAGACAATAACATACAAAAAATCTAAGGAGTATCTCCATTGCTCAAAGTTCTATCTTTTCTACTACCAGGTTTTAAATATAATTATTTTTAGCTAACTTGACTGTCAAGGTTCATGTGAGCTATTGCCATTACTGGGCATCAAGTGTCCATTTTCATAACCTTCTTTAAAAATTTCCTTCTGTACAACTACTGGTCCAAACATTTTTTGTGTCGCCTGTGTTCAAGCAGTGGCAACATATGGGGATCACTATCCGTCGTCTTGCGTCGTCGGCGTCACAAAAAATTTCTCACACTTTTCTCAGGAACCATGTATCCGAGCCTTCTGCAATTTGGCATCCCAGTTTGGCATGGAGTATCAGTATGGGCCCTTATACTGTGTAATAGAGTTTTAATCTCTCGCATGCCCACTTCCTGTTTGACAGAACTTAGAATATTTTTTTGCGTCTTGAAAATTTCTGTCACGTTTTTCTCAGGTACCACAAATCCTAGCCTTCTGCAATTCAATTTGGAGTATCAGAATGGGGACCTATACTGTGTAATCGAGTTTGGGATCTCTCCCATGCCAACTTCCTGTTTGACGGAACTTAGAATAATTTTTGCTTATCAGGGTCACAAAATATTTGTCACAGTTTTCTCAGGAACCACATATCCCAGCCTTCTGAAATTTATCACGGAGTATCAGTATGGGACCTATACCGTGTAATTAGAGTTATGGATCTCTTGCATGCCCACTTCCTGTTTGACGGAACTTAGAAAATTTTTTGCCAATGGGCGTCACAAAAAAATTCTGTCACATTTTTCTCAAGAACCACATATCCCACCTTTCTGAAATTAAGCATGGAGTGTTAGTATGAGGACCTATACAATGAAAAAAAGTTTTGGACCTCTCACATGCCCACTTCCTGTTTAAGGGAACTTAGAATATTTTTGGGGTCTTGAAAATTTCTGTCACGTTTTTCTCAGGAACCACATATTCCTGCCTTCTGAAATTGGGCGCGGGTTATCAGTATGGGGACCTATACTGTGTAAGAGGCTCTAGGATCTCTTGCATGCACACTTTCTGTTTGACGGAACTTAAAATATCTTTTTGCGTTTAATTACGCAGTTGACACATGTCTTCCCTGGAAGACTTACTACTTAGTCATTGGTCTAGTATTTACAGTTGTTTAATTCTACATATTCTTTGCTAGTTAAATGCATATGGTATTTACCTTCAATATTATCTAATTTATGAATATAAAGGGTGAAAGATAAAAACCAACCTTTTATACCCCTCCCCCCAAAAAGTAAAAAAAATATACAGCAGATAAATTTATAAATACAAATAAAGTAAAAGATTCTGTACATCCTTCAGCAATAGATGATTTGCCAATTACCACTTTTGTTTCCGTGGTTAAAATTTTCACTAAATCAAGATCATAAGATGTGACATTTACCGAAGAAACCATTATAAATCAGCATTCTGGCATATAAAATCTATTGAGAGAAAAAAAAATATACATATAAAAGGTCATATCATTTTGATAAAGTTCACCATAGATGAAGTTTGGAAGAGAAAATAATTTTCACACTTTGGTTAGTTTACGTTGGAAACTTCTTGCATTTGTCCGGTCTAGAGTTGCTTCCCTTTGCATAAGTGTGTAAAACACGAGGTCAAACTTGGGAATTCCGTTTGAATTGGCAAATGGTCTACTTGCAACAAAAAATCCTTGGCAATCTCATTATTTATATTATAATTAATCCAAAATAAATCTTTCATTGATAAAAGTTTATTTACAGTATGAACAGTATGGGTGACAGTATTCACAAATTAAGATGTCTTATGTCATGCAATTCCATGAGTTTAACAAAGAAATTTTGTAATTTTCTTAACTCAGCATGGGAGCTGAGGTTACACATTATTGGTTGAAAATAAGTCTATTTTTACTTGTAACTATTTACATTTTTGATTGTTCTCTGTCATATTTGTCACAATTGTATATTATGTCATTTTGCTATAGCTATTGTTATGCTTTATGCAATAAAGATTCATTCATTCAGTGTTACCAAGTTTTTGAGGCAAATGAGCAAGATTTACCAAAAAAGTCAAAGATTGAAGGGAAAACAAAAGATCAAAGGAAAATGCCGAAAATTTGACCTCAAAATGTGTGATTCTCAGGCAATTTGTGTGAAACTTGGCAGGCCTGGGGTGATTTCACCTCAGACTTGTGCTTTATGTGAAAATTTAACCTGTAACTGGGGGATGCAAAAATAAAACATTCATTTTTTGGTGGATACATCTAATGGAATTTCACAACATATAATTATTAGTAGTACATGTATTTTCAATTTACACAGAAGATATTTAAATATTCATTATAAGTTAATAAATAGAATGCAAATTCTACAAAATTTCAAGTGAAATCTGAAACATGCAATTCCAAATCTAATGGGTAAGGAATAGACATGTGAAAATGACCCTACTCATTATTTTATTTAAATGCTGGATTTTTCGAGCCACAATTGCACATTACATTTGCATTTTTCATACGTAGAACAATTTAAAAATGTTTCATAAATATTAGATATTTTGAATCGGGCTTAATTTTTCTTGCTCACAGAAAATGCTATGTTATTTTGACTTAATTTGGAGTCTGTTTAATTTGAAATAAATGCATGTGACCTAGATAAATTAGCTGTGGCTCCTACTCAGAATCATCATTTTGTATCGGTATATATGGTGATAATGTGTCAAAATTATTAGTAATAACACCAGATAAATATAATATTTAAAGACCTGATTAATATTAATTTGCATCAGATCAAGTGACACCTAACAGACACTGATCAGCGTTTTTACGTCAGTTTTTCCGCTTGTCAGAGAAATCTATCAATAATTAATAAGAATAATAAAGGATAGATCAATACTTACCTAAGGATGAACATTGTGTCACGGTAAATCGTCATCAACACTTGTTGAATATTTCTCTGTCATTTTACACATCGAAGCAAATCAACTAGACCACTACCCTGTCTTTGGATCAATTCAAACATTACACATGTTAGAAATTATATTATGTGGTATCGGTCGTCAGTTCATTCAACTGAAATGCACTTGATTTTCACAATTTATTGTCAGATTTTTTACCCATTGTGATTTGTGGGTGTTTAAGTCATGTCTCCAAGTATGTAATGCTTTTCAACAAATTGAACATTCATAATGACGAAAAAATTGATGCAAGATCGAAAGCCATTTGATTATTGTAACGAAAAGTGCTCAATTTATCAATGGCATAATTAATATTTGCCCATATTGGGAATAATTAAATTTGTAAGCAATTGATAAATAGATTTGAATAATTGGGACAAATTTTCCCCATATGGACATAAAGTAAATGATTAAAATAAATATTTTGTAAAATTCATAGGATTTTGATTACACCGAGCTGACCTCATATAAAAGAGAAACACTAAGGCGATAACAGATTAAAGTTTTATTGACCCCTACATTATATAATCATGACAATTTGTAATAACATTGTAGTATGATCTATTCCTTGTGATGAGGATGATTAAGTAAAAACACAAAGAGAAGACCTGTAATGATCAGCTTCTGTATTAAGATGTGTGGATGATGGTGGCCATCTTATTGATCAGTCTGTCTGGTTTGGAGATCAGCTGTCGTTCTACTTTCACTTTGCCTGCAGGAAGGTTTATTGACAATTATCTTACAAGATTTTATAATAACATATTCCAGTTTATTGGATGACTTAAAAAAAGTTGAGAATATCAGATTTTTGAGTCCTCCTCATAAAAAAGCTAATTTTATTTTTATTATTGCACAAAATAAAAAAAATCTATATCATAAACCAAAAGTAAAAATTCCAACTAGTTCTCATTTATTCAATATTTTAATGAATATCTAAATATTGCAGAAAATTAGCAGACAGATGTTGCAGAATATAGGTCAAGGAAAATATTTTCTGTGCTGAATAATCAACTTTTAGTTGGAAGATTGACTTCTTTAAAATTACTGCAGATATTCCAGCATTAGCTTAAATAAATCAATTCTGTAGAGAACTGCAGATTTACACTGGAAACAACTCTGCAGGAAATATGTCCTGGTGTTTACTGGTTCTAATCTAAATGGAGATTTGGAGTAGAACAAGAAGTTAAGCAGACATTTATTGACTTATCCATGTCTCAGACAGTCTGCATAAACAGCAAAAAATTGTAATGACAATTTAAGGAAAAATCAATTTTCTACTTAATGAAATTTTGTTGAATAAAAAAAAATTTGATGTGTAAATTATCCAAAGTGAATATTGTATACTGGCATCTTATATCTTATAGCTGTTAATGATATAACCACTGTGTACAAAAACACACAGATCAATAAAACCAACAGGTTTCCATGGTAACTTGATTGTTTGATTGAGTGAGGGTCTTTAGAGAGACATGATCCATAATTAGATATGTCTGGAAGTCTCCTGTAGGGTTTCCCTGCAATATGGGAATCCTTGTGGAAACACTGTTGTTGTGTGAAATATGCATTAGTGCCATTTATATACATATGAAATTGATATATAATGTAAAGAAATGAAGCCCCTGTAAAATCTTGATAAGCTTTTTGATGTGGTGTTTTGCATTTTTTTTGTGGGAGCATGAAACATATTTAACAGTAGGGTTTTAGTATGCTTCAAAGACTTAATCTAAAGTAAAAACAGTTGTTTTTCCATGATATAAATATATAATTAGTAAAGTAAATTCAATTTTACACATTAATTTTGATTAGATATTGATGGTTTATGATATAAAATAATTTCATATACTAATAATTTCAGATTTTAATACTGTGTATAATTATTGACAGATTTCAGATAAAATGCTATCATTAATTTCTTTCTTGAAGCAACACTTTTGTATCAGACAGATATT
>MJUU01023318.1:135619-153833 GCA_002080025.1 Modiolus philippinarum
AATGTAAGTCGATCATGCGGAAAATATAGGTCAAAGTGACCTAATTTTGATTGGATGCTGACCTACCGCCAAAGATGCATGTACATACAAGGTTAGATGAACCTACCATGTACAGTTGCTTAGATCTGAACTCGGACGTAAACTTGAATGTAAGTCATTCATGCGGAAAATATAGGTCAAAGTGACCTAATTTTGCCTGGATGCTGACCTACCGCCAAAGATGCATGCACATGCAAGGTTAGATGATCCTACCATGTACTGTTCCTTAGATCTGAACTAGGACGTAAACTTGAATGTAAGTCGATCATGCGGAAAATATAGGTCAAAGTGACCTAATTTTGCCTGGATGCTGACCTACCCCCAAAGATGCATGCACATGCAAGGTTACATGATCCTACCATGTACAGTTACTGAGATATCAACTCGGACCTAAAATTAAATGAAAGCAAGTCAAGCGGAAAATATAGGTCAAAGAGACCTTAGAGGCTGTGAGATAGCCCAAGATGCATCTGCACACAAGGTTTGATGACCCTACCCTTCATAGTTGCAGAGATATATGCCCAAATGCGGACGCGGACGTAGACGTAGACCAGGACGCCGGAGGTACACCAGTAGTCCCCCTCAACTTCATTGAGGCGAACTAAAAATTGCTCTATCTTCATGAGATTAGGCATACTTACAGAACAGTCTAAGTTTGAAAAAATATACAAAAACTGGGAACTTTTCCCATTTCAGTTTCTTTTAAATTTCCCAGAACTGAGGGAACCCACATTGGTAAAGATGGAGGGCTGAATGCCACTGGGGTACATGTACATGTATGACAACAAGCCTCCAAATGGGGCCAAAATACAATATATTTTTTATTTCAGCCGAATATTTTTGTAAACATGCCAGTTTTTGGGCTAAAATTGGTAAAACATAGCAAGATCTGTGGACCTGTACAGAAAAAAGGCTTACCTGCAAATATTTATAAAACACATAAAAAGGGGGGTGGCAAAGTTGCCTTGAAGCAGTCAAACTACTACAAATGGATAGAATTCAAATTCACAGGGCATAATTCCTTGTATTTTACCATTTTCTGTCATTCTGCATCAAAATCATAATCATGGGTTCACAGAAAACACACTTTCTCTGGTTTTGAATTCCCCTCTATTAGGCCCGAGAACACAATTATTTTCCCCTATTTGTCTTTGTAAAAATAAACAAAAGTAAAGACCAATTAAAAAAATTGCACCTGCTCTATCCTCATGAGATTAGGCATACTTACAGAACAGTCTAAGTTTGAAAAAATATACAAAAACTGGGAACTTTTCCCATTTCAGTTTCTTTTAAATTTCCCAGAACTGAGGGAACCCACATCGGTAAAGATGGAGGGCTTCCGAATATAGCAATTTTCACCTTTTTGCACTTAACCTAATTACTCCTTGTGCATTGATTTAAAATTAAATTCCAAATTTTAAATGTTATTTAATGTCTCTTCTTTCCTTTAAACCCATAAAAAATACTAAATATGTAGAATAAAGGAAAGAAAAATAGATACAGAGAAATACTTTTTTTGTAAGAACTATATTGTACACAACGAGTATCAAAGGGACCTAATTGTGTTCTCGTATCTGGTGTAATCAAAGTACTGATAACACTGACAGAACACAATGAGTTGGCTATAAATGTTCCAAAAAAAGGGGGATGAAAATTGTTTTCTTAATAATGCTTGGATAATGATTGGAAGGGTTCATTTGGGTGACTTCTGTGTTTGTCATAATTTGATGTGATTAAACTTTTCTGTTGATACCAGAATTTATTTCTACAAATTATTTTGTCAGAAGGACATTCATTGTTCAAAATTGCTGAATGTTTTTTATTTACTTCTACTGGGGGGCATAAGTGTTTCACAAAACACATCTTGTTTTCTTTGAATTTCTCATGATATAAGCTCTCAGTAGTTTTTCAACGGATTTGGCATAGCTCTTACCGTTTTCGAGTTACAGGGGGTCAAAGGGGCCAAAATTGCAAATTTTCTAAATATGTAAAATTTTTATTTTTCATTGGATTTCAATGGGATTTTTTTCTTTGGATTCCTCATGATGTAAGCTTTCAGAAATATGGAAAGGATTTGGTGAAGTTCTTACAGTTTTCAAGCTGCAAGGGGTCAAAGGGGCCAAAATTCCAATTTTTCGAAACATGTGAAATCTTTATTTTTCATCGAATTTTGATGAGATTTTTATCCTATGATTCCTCTTGATATAAGCTTTTGGTGATATGTCAACAGATTTGGCGTAGCTTTTACCGTTTCTGATCTATAAGTGGTCAAAGGGGCTAAAATTGCAATTTTCAAAATATGTAAAATCTTTTATTTTTTGTTGGATTTTAATGGGTTCATTTCTTCCGATTCCTCTTATTGTGTAGTTAAAGTAGCATGTTGACCATTGACCAATTTGACATACCTGGTACCATTTCCGATCTATATAAGGAATCATAATAAGTGCTAATTTTTGTTTTCCTCAGTTTGTCTTCAGCTAATTACTGTATTAAGCTCTTTACTGTGTCCTCATTCATTTTGAATTACACTTGTTCAAATTTCAGTGTTCAGCATGCTGCAGTCGTATCATGCTGCGCTTGGCGTAGCCCTTTATTAAAGATATTTATTGTCCTAAGTGATTTCATCAAAAGAGTAGTGTTCTGGGATTTTGAGGGACCTTTTGTGCATGACAGTACCAATATGTTTGTTAACGTCGTTTAGGCCATTGTGTTCAACTCTGCAAACTGCAGTAAGGGCAAGGTATCTTGCATCCACCTAGTAACCCCATAGCGATCCACAGAACTTGTCTTTTCTAAGTCTGAGAACCTTGATTCATAACTCAAAAGAACTTCACTATTATTGCCGGTGGTCATTCATTTACATTACTTTATTTACTTCGCCGAAGCCTTAAAATACTGTGTCCAATCGAGTACGGCAACGGTTGTTTGCTATCTACTTACGGTTTTCACAAAGATTTCAAGAAAGCCTTCACCAAATATATTGATTAATAATATTCAACTGGTTAAATTTAAATCGAATATAGAGTAAAGTTAGAGCATTTTTATGAGGTTTTCCGCCAGGAAAACTTCATATGGCTGTCGAAATTGAAATTATCCCGGGTATGAATATGTCTTCACATGATTTTTTGGAGTCAAAAATGTTCATTTACTTAACGATATCTTTCCTAATGTGACATTATATATGTATTTATGAGGACAATGTATTTTTATGAGCATCTTGCAAAACGGGAATGAAAAGAACACAGGAATATATGTCTGCGGAAGGATCAACGATGTAAACAGGTCAAATCAACGCACGTATATAACACAAAACTTGGTTATGTAACATATCACAACAACCTCACCTGTACAACGTTCATTTCATACATCGAAATACACAACTTATGTAATCCAAAAATGTGATCTTTGAAACAGTGTCCAGGTGTGTTAGAGGAAGGCCATTTGATTTTCAGGGAAGGCTTGAGCGTTTTTGTAAATAAATAATTTAACCTTAGTGTCAGTAAAAATAAATATTCTAACCCGACTATCTATCAAAGAACCTATACCGTTTGGAAGAGTGGAAAGATTTTCACGACATAATAGTTTCAAAATGCTTGAAAATCATATGACTACTAGATGTTTCTTATGCATATGTGAAGGGTGTATTTCACAGGGGGGGGGGGTACTCTCAAATTTTACCCATACATAGGCTCGTCCCAGAGAATAATTATACCCCAAAAAAATACCAAAATTTGAAAAACCACTGAAGCAAATTCAACCAAACTTTACAGGAATGATGTATGGAAGGTCCTTTACAAAGATTGCTCATTTCGTTCCGATCCGATAAAAAACATGGCCGCCAGCAGGGAACTTAGGTTTAACATTGGACCCTATGGGAAAAATCACATTTTCATCTTCTGCTCTGAAAAGGCTGAAGCAAATTGAACCAAACTTTACAGGAATGATGTACTTAAGGTCCTTAACAAAGATGCCTCATTTCGTTCTGATCGGATGAAAAACATGGCCGCCAGCACGGAACATGGTTTAACATAGGACCCTATGGGAAAATCACATTTTCATCTACTCCTCTGAAACCACTGAGGCAAATTCAACCAAACTTTACAGGAATGATGTATGGAAGGTCCTTTACAAAGATTGCTCATTTTGTTCCGATCCAATAAAAAACATGGCCGCCAGCGTGGAACTTAGGTTTAACATTGGACCCTATGGGAAAAATCACATTTTCATCTTCTGCTCTGAAAAGGCTGAAGCAAATTGGACTAAACTTAACCGGAATTATGTACTAAAGGTCCTTAACAAAGATTGCTCATTTCGTTCAAATCTGATGAAAAACATGTGGCCAGCACTGAACATGGTTTAACATAGGAGCCTATGGGAAAATCACATTTTCATCTACTCCTCTGAAACCACTGAAGCAAATTCAACCAAACTTTACAGGAATGATGTATGGAAGGTCCTTTACAAAGACTGCTCATTTTGTTTCGATCCGATAAAAAACATGGCCGCCAGCGTGTAACTGAGGTTTAACATTGGACCCTATTGGGAAAAATCACATTTTCATCTTCTGCTCTGAAAAGGCTGAAGCAAATTCAACCAAACTTTACAGGAATGATGTACGGAAGGTTCTTTACAAAATTTGCTCATTTTATTTTGAACCGACAAAAAACATGGCCTCTAGTGCGGAAGATAGTTGAACATTGTAGCGTGGTATGTGAAAAACAAACTTTTCATTATCTTCTCTGAAACTATTCAAGCAAATTTATCTTAACTGTATTGGAATGATGTATTGAAGGTCCTTTACAAAGATTACTCATTTCAATAGGATCAGACAAAAAACACTAATGCCAATGGAGAACCTAGCTTAACATTAGATCTCATTGGTAAAATACATCTTTTTTGGTCATGCATGGCATAGAAGCATTTTGTCAGGTGAGCGATACAGCCTCTAGTTTCAGAAAACTCATGTACCCCATAAAAATACCAACAAAATATGAAACACCTCCAAAAATACCACTATATTATTGTAACCCCAAAAAATACTAAAATTTTTTTGTACCTCCAAAAAATAGCAAAATCTAAAATTTTTACCTCAAAAAATGTACAGAAAATTTTTGGGAGTACCCCCTGGAGGGTATTTGTTGATCCTATAATAAAAAAAAACAACTCGTATTTCAAATCTTCCTGGCCTCGTTATCCGTGACACTTTCGATTTGAAACAAAATGTATTAGAAATATTGAAAATAGTTAAAAATTGTGTTTCGCGCCTATGAACTGACGTTGTATCACTTGTCATTTTGTAAGCATAGTTGAGTTGAGAAATCGCCAGTTAACCAGAGCAGGTGGTTATCAAGAACGTCATTTGAATATATTGTACGGATTTTGGTGAAACATTTTTATAGACTCCCAGGCGTGATGACGGAGCAAACTAATTCAGTTCAAAACGTAATGCACTGTTGATTGTCACTGTTTGTCATCAAAATTGTACCCATCTCTTTCTCTCTCTCTCTCTCTCTGTATTTTCTTAGAGTATTTTGTATTTTCTTTTATATATCTTTTATTTAGCTGTCTTAACAGTATAGCATTCTTTTTTTCAACCAAACAGGGAAAACTGAATAACAGTACTCTGTACTTTGATTATATTCTCAAGTAAAGGAATAACCTCAAACTAAAAGTGACAGTGTACATGTTTTGTATTTGTTTACAGATTACATTGTACCAAACATGTACACTTCATTTTGATTTCTCTGTAATTACATGGTTTACAAGTAAATAAATGAAATTATTTTCTTATCTTTGTCTGAATGAACATTAATACATCTAAAATTCTGAATGCCTAACATTTTTAATTTCTATAAAACAGGAAGAAGTTACCTTTGCCTTTGCTGTACCTAATTGGACACAGTGTTAAAACCTACAAACAAAAAAAAAAAAACAACCCAAGTCATCATTTTCATGATTGTTTACATGCTGGCACATGCTGGCTTCAATTAGCTGTTTATCACTCATATACAGCATGATCACAGTTAACCCAATTTTGATTGGCTAATATCAAGAATCTGGTTAAATCCCTTTCTTAAATCTGGTTTATCTCCCTTTCAAAAGTCAAATTATTTTCTGTGAAATTTCTTCAAAATCGTGTTTTTACCGGAATTTTCGTTTTACAATTGTGTTAAAGTTAAAGTATGTTTCAGAGTATTTAATTGAATTAAAGTGCTTTGTAAGAAAAGGGGTGGTCAAGATGCCTGAGCGCGCAGCGCAAAGGCATTTAAACCACCCCTTTTCTTACAGAGCACTTTAATTCAATTAATTACTCTGAAACATACTTTAACTAACTTAAAGACCATGCAATTTATTTAATATAGAGAATTTTATATGTGAAAAAATGAATACTGACATCCTGCCATCAAAATAGAATCTTCTACTCATGTATATTCACCAGTTTATTAAGGCTATATGCATCAAATAGTTAATAAATGTTTTTTTTTTTGTTCTACATGCGGAAAAGTTGTCTTTTATATTGATCTTGTGTCAAATATTTGTTTACTTTTATTATATAAATACAGATTCAATTGTTTTTAAAAATTACCTGAGTTATCGATCTGTTGTCACTTTAAATATATTTTCTTACATCTGTTCATCAAGTGCTAATTTGTAGCCTTGTGGTTATATCAATGTCGTTTGATCACTTTGATATTACAGAAAAGTAACGTAGGTTCGATCCTTGGACTGGACAATTTTTCCCACATAAACTTGTCGTAAACTTCATCTAATATTTAAGTGAAATATAACAGAAGGTCAAAGTTAAGCATATATATTTATATGAATATGCATAAAAATTAATGAGGTAAATAATTCGGGGTAAGTAAATAATTTGAGGTAACTTATCAGTTAAAGTGCTTCGAAATCGAGAGAAACAAACGAAAGACAAAAAGAGATGGAATAGTCCTGGGCATTTACAAGAATTAAAGTGTCGAATAAAAAAGAAATGCTCATAACAGGTCTTTAAGAAATCATTAAGGATCTTCAAAATTGTCAAAAACATGCCTTAATCTTCAAAGTTGGCAGGTATGGACATCAATTTTCGGTTTTCATAAATACCACTTTTCCTGGACACAATTTCTGTGGTTACAATTTCTCTGATTTAAAACTTTTGTAGGAAGAATGCATTGTGTTGGGAAATTAATTTCATTGTTTAAGCAAACCACGAAATCCATCAAAATTGGAACACACAAACAACAGTACTTTGACAGTAATAATGATTGAATGAAATGAAATATTTTTATAGATTTAAAAAGTAAGAAAAGATATGCATTTAAAATAGAAAATGTAGAAGCATAAAAATTTTTGAATTTTTATACGCCCGTCGAAAGACGGACGTATTATGGTATACCCTCTGTCCGTCCGTCCATCCGTCCGTCCGTCCATCCGTCCGTCTGTCCATCCGTCCGTCCATCCGTTAACTTTTTGGTATCCGGAGATTTTTTTCTGTAACTGCTTGACATATTGATTTCATATTTGGTATATGACTATATCTAGGTGAAATACAGATCAAGTATGAATTTGGTTCCGGTCGGTTGATCTTGTACAGAGTTATGGCCCTTGGACTTAGTGAAATTTTGAAAAATATAGGTTTCCGGAGTTTTTTTTCTGAAACCGCTTGACATATTGATTTCATATTTGGTATATGACTATATCTAGGTGAAATACAGATCAAGTTCGAATTTGGTTCCGGTCGGTTGATTTTGTACAGAGTTATGGCCCTTGGACTTAGTGAAATTTTGAAAAATATAGGTTTCTGGAGTTTTTTTCAGTAACCGCTTGACATATTGATTTCATATTTGGTATATGACTCTATCTAGGTTAAATACAGATCAAGTTAAAATTTTGTTCCAGTCGGTTGATTTTGTGCAGAGTTATGGCCCTTGGACTTAGTGAAATTTTGAAAATCGCATGACTTATTGATTTGATATTTGGTATATGAGTATCAAAATTTTGTTGTGGTCCCACAATGCCATAAAATTCGAGTTTACAGTGGACGGGCGTATCATGTGCTCTTGGCGCAGCAGTTTATTGATTGTTCAGTTTCAACTGACCCACAATCAACCAATTGAATGAACATAGAGAACAAGACTTATTTCATTATGGAACCATTTACTAAATTCAAGTCTATTAGAAAGTGTATTAGACTAATTTAGAATTTGTTGTTATATTGTAGCTGTTAGTAAGAGAATGTTGTAATTTGAATATACCAGATAAAGATGGTGACACACCCCTTCATGAAGCTCTTAGACATCACACACTGTCACAACTACGGCAACTTCAAGACATGCAGGATGTGGGCAAGGTAAATTTTGCTAGGTTTTTCCAGTAATTATATTTATAAAATAAAATTTGCCAAAAATAACAATCACAGGACACAATTCACAAGGGAACAAAATAATGTTTTTCTAGGCAGTAAAATTTTGATTTTGGGATGCTTTTTTAAAGCTAGCATGTTGAGATGGAAAATTTTGATATCACCATTCAAGAAATATAGTTTCTACAACGAGAACTAAGTAAATTATGAAATTTCTGACATCGAGTTAAATAAATTTACAAATGTTTGAAAACGAGGCTAGCCGAGTTTTTAAACATTTCAAAATTTATTTAAAAAGATTATGTTCCGAATAGATTTGGCGGGAAATTTCACGCAACTGTTCTCTCACTAGAGACAGGAAATATTTTTATCACACCGGTCAGGCGTTTGTTAAATTTGCTAGAAATTAGAGAAAATATTCTTAAACCATTCCAATCTAAGGGAGAATATTTATGTATGTACATGTATAATATAAACTAATTCTAGACAACTTTACACATTCATTAACAAGTTTTTAACTGTACATTTAGGCTTTATATGACTTCTATTTCAGTTATTAATGGGACTTGGTACACCTGGAGCTGATAAAAAATCTAGTGCTTCTATTGCCTGTTTCCTGGCTGCAAATGGTGCTGATCTGAATATAAAAAATAAGAAAGGTCAAACTCCACTTGATCTTTGTCCTGACCCCAACCTGTGTAAAGCATTAGCCAAATGTCACAAAGAGAGACACAGGTAAATCAAACTGACTTCACATACTCACATACACATCCATTTAGATAAAAAATGTGATATACAGATATCAGCATGTTTCTGTCACTCTGTATACATTTCAGTCAGCTTCTGAGAAATGTTTTCTGGACCTTGAAATGCATTTTGACAATATATATGGTTATTGGCAAGGTACAAAAATCAAAAAACAATATCTGTTGTATTATCTTGAGTGTCATCACCCAGTTTGGCAACGCAGTTTCTTTATAGTCTCATTTTGAGTGATGTAATGAAACGATATACATTTAAATTTACTTTTAGAATTCATTATCAAATTTAGCAGTTATATAAAAGACATTCTTATATATTTATGCCCCAGATCAAGGATCAGGGAGCATATTGCTTTTGTCCTGTCTGTATGTCTGTCTGTGAATCCCAAACTTTTGAACTATGAAAGGTAGACGTATCATACTTGGCAAGTGAATAGTTCTAGTCAAGAGGAACAGAAATATGCCCAAAAATTAGGTCAGGTCGAAGGTCAAGGTCACAGAGGTCAAAATTTTAAATTCCATTTTCATATGTTTTCTTTGTAAAGAAAGATAACTCTAACCAAAATATTAAGATTCCATTTTCAAGTTTATTAAATTGATAAATTAATAAAATTGGTGCTGGGGCATATGTAGTGTTTCACAAACACATCTTGTTTAAAATTACATCATAGTTGAGATTCAATGAATGTCAAGCTCATAAACTTCTGCAATAAAAAGAAGGATTTAATTTAGGATATCATTATTTTATAGTTTCTTTTGGACAAAATAAGCTTGTTAAGTGGATGACTAGGGGTATTTGGTTAATATAACTTTACAGAAAAAAGGTTATCTGAAATTTGATAAAGCATTGCCACAGGGAAGGAGATTACCTTCAGATATGTATCAAGAACAATAAACAATATGTCATTTATACAGTAATTATGCTATATATCTAAATTTTGCTTTGATGTGTGCTTGTTGATAGCTTCCTAGTCTACTTGTTATAAAACAATATTTTCCGACGTTGTTGGTATTTAAAAGGTAACAGAATGGAATTCACCTTCCTGCTTTTCAGGATTTGTGTCGCTGCTGCACTATCTGGTAACTCGCGGTAAAGGGGGTATTTCACACATGTTCAAAAATTGATCTTGGAGCTTGGATTTTCCCCGGAATCGCAATGTCACAGCACAAAACCTGATAGTGCAGTGGTGACTCCAGACTGGACAAAATACGGAAGGTGCAATATAAAAAAAATAGTTTATTTAAAATGTATGTGGAGAGAAATGCCAAGTAAAAACTTCAATAAGCAAAATAAAGAGGATTTCAGACCTTTTGCTAAATAAGGACCAAATCATTCCTTTATTCAAGCCTTTATGCGAAATATTTTCTCATCTTTTTAATGCTTCGAGTGACTTCGTAAAAGTTGTGTTACAATTCAGCTGTAAATATATTGAGTTATGAGCACACTTACATTCTATCAAGGATTTTTCCCAGGATTTTTTGGGTTTGGGGTGTAGATTAAGTAACTCTACAAGGATTAATCAAATTCACTGAAGATTGATTGTTGGTATCAGTTAAAAAATAGGTATAAGGTAACAGCAAAGCATCATAAAAAACTTTGAATTGAAATAACATTAATGTAGTACATAAGAGAAGCTTTTTTTAGCTCACCTGGCTCACCAGGGTGAGTTTTTGCCATCACTTGGCGTCCTTCTTCTGTCCGTCCGTCGTCCATCCGTCCGTCATAAAGATGGCATTCAAAGATCTTCTCCTCTGAAACCACTGGGCCAATTGGAACTAAACTTGGTCACAATAGTCCTTGGGTGGTCCCCTAAAAAAATTATATCCGGCATGTCCGTACCTAATACAAGATGGCCGCCAGTGGGGAACATAGTTTTAACATTGGACCCTATGGAAAAGACATTCAAAGATCTTCTTTTCAGAAACTACCAGTCCAATTATAACCAAACTTAGTCACAATGGTCCTTAGATGGTCATTTCCGAAAAAGGTATCCGGCAGGTCAGTACCTAAGGGATATTCCAGAAAAATTTATCGCCCAGGGGGGAACGCCAGTTTTTTTTTTCTCTTGGTCCTGGGGGTCAGCCTGATGTTGACTAATGGTAGAAATATAAAAAAATTTTCTATAGTTGGTGGGGTCCAAAATATATTGCATCCCCCCTGGATGGTAGATTTAAATGGAATAGCCCTAATCCAAGATGGCCGCCAGCTGGGAACATAGTTTTAACATTGGACCCTATGGGAAAACATTTAAAGATCTTCTTCTCAGAAACTACTAGTCCAATTAGAACCAAACTAAGCCACAATGGTCCTTAGGAGGTCCCATCCAAAAAATATATCTGGCAGGTCCGTACCTCATCCAAGATGGCCACCATCTGGAACTTAGTTTTTACATTGGCCCTATTGATTTTAAGGGGAACCTCTGCCCAAATTTTTGAATTTTTATTTGAATTGTGGTCTGAAAGTTATAATTTCAGCAATATGTATTACCTTGATTATAAGGGGAACCCCTGCCCAATTTTTTTTTTTTGAGTGGTGTTCTGTTATGGGTTATATTGGATGGTGGATCTTGCGGTTGCCATGGAAACCAAACAAGAATACTGAAATTTTATTAAAAAAAAAAGGTATTCTGCTAAATTTTATGTTTTGTTTTTCCTATTGCAAATGCCTTTTATCTATGTCAGCCAATGGTCCAGATGAGCAATACAGGCCCTTGAGAGCCTCTTGTTGATTGTGGCTATGAAAATATTAGATACACAATTTGAATTTTTCAGATATCTTTGAAAGACTTTCTTTCAAATTGAATGTTTCTTTTCAGTCCATCAAGTGGTCCCCAGAATACAGTAATTATTCGTAATGACCAAGAGTCTTTACAAGAATGTATGGTATGTTCTGATCTGAAGAGGGATACATTGTTTGGACCTTGTGGCCATGTAGCTACCTGTTCACTGTGTTCACCTAGAGTCAAAAAATGTCTGATGTGTAAAGAGCCAGTACAGTCAAGAACAAAGGTAATGCAACTACTTCCTGTTTACTGATACTATTGATTTACCTTGAACTCACTATAGATAAAAGATTTTCTTCAGAATTTTTTTATAAGTGGGGATATATTCACATTTGATCTGAAGCTTGATGAGTTGTAATGTCAAGCTTGTTGTGCTAACCTTTCCTGTTGGATGCCTTACTATCATCCATCTTATCAGTTAACCTTTCTTGTATGAGTTGTAATGTCAAGCTTGTTGTGCTAACTTTTCCTGTTGGATGCCTTACTATCATCCATCTTATCAGTTAACCTTACTTGTATGAGTTGTAATGTCAAGCTTGTTGTGCTAACTTTTCGTGTTGGTTGCTTTACTATCATCCATCTTATCAGTTAACCTTTCTTGTATGAGTTGTAATGTCAAGCTTGTTGTGCTAACTTTTCGTGTTGGATGCCTTACTATCATCCATCTTATCAGTTAACCTTTCTTGTATGAGTTGCAATGTCAAGCTTGTTGTGCTAAGTTTTCCTGTTGGATGCCTTACTATCATCCATCTTATCAGTTAACCTTTCTTGTATGAGTTGTAATGTCAGTGCTAAGTTTTCCTGTTGGATGCCTTACTATCATCCATCTTATCAGTTACTAGTAACCTTTCTTGTATGAGTTGCAATGTCAAGCTTGTTGTGCTAAGTTTTCCTGTTGGATGCCTTACTATCATCCATCTTATCAGTTAACCTTTCTTGTATGAGTTGTAATGTCAAGCTTGTTGTGCTAACTTTTTCGTGTTGGTTGCCTTACTATCATCCATCTTATCAGTAAACCTTTCTTGTATGAGTTGTAATGTCAAGCTTGTTGTGCTAAGTTTTCCTGTTGGATGCCTTACTATCATCCACCTTATCAGTTAACCTTTCTTGTATGAGTTGTAATGTCAAGCTTGTTGTGCTAAGTTTTCCTGTTGGATGCCTTACTATCATCCATCTTATCAGTTAACCTTTCTTGTATGAGTTGTAATGATTTAATCAAAAGCTTTGTAACAAAGGTTTGTAATTATTTTAGTTATGTTGTGCTTTTGTTTCCTCTTTACAAATATATTTTGCTAACCTACAAATTTTTCATGGCAGTTTTCTTGGCTTCTTTTGATGAATGTGATGAGATATCTGTTCTGCAGGGTATGATAATGTTTTTTACCAAATTTTACCAATTTACAGTTGTTTCAGTGTATTACATATTGTTGTTGGAAAGAATGTGCAATATCTAATAGGGATGAATGTAATTTAATTTGAGGCTATTAAACCACATTGTCTCTAGTTTATACTTTCTGTTGGACACTAGTTAGAATAAAGGGAAAATTTGATGGATTGTCTCATTAAAATTGCATTTAGGTCATAAATGAAATACTTAATGCTATTATTACTTCTTACAGATTGAGGAATGTGTCGTATGTTCTGACAAGAAAGCTTCAGTTTTGTTTATGCCATGTGCCCATATGTGTGCTTGTGATGGTGAGTATAGTTGTAGAAATTTCATAATGAATAAAAATCAGAAATATCTATATTTGTACTGTAGAAATAAAATTTTCCATAAAATATTTATCCAGTTTGTTGTTAAAAATCAGTAAAATGATATACTCAATAAATTTAGGCCATACAATATTAATTAATTGGTTCCCAGGCAATTTTTCATTTAAAATGATGAGGGAGGGAGGTGATTTTTATACGACTGCAAAAATTTTGTGGTCGTATTATGGTATGGCGCAGTCGTCGGCGTCTGTGGCCAGCATAACTTTGTTTCTAGTGGACGGATCATCTTCAAATTTCAGTATTCGGTTTCTTGGCATAAGGGCAATCCCGGGTTTTAATTTCGGGTTTATGGCCCCACCCGTTTTAGAAAAAGGGGCCAAAAAGGGGTAAAATTGGGTATTTTTGTGTCTGTGGACAGCATAACTTTGGTTCCAGTGAACGGATCATTTTCAAATTTTAGTATGATGTTTCTTGGCACATGCTTTAGCCCAGGCTACAATTTTATGTTCCTGGCCCCGCCCGTTTTAGAAAAAGGGGCCAAAAGGGGTCAAATTGGTTGTTTTCACATATTTGACTGTAGAATCTTTATTATTTATCGGATTTTGATGGGGTTTCATTCAGTAAAATCCTTAGAAAATTTCCAATCCGGAATATGCCAACAGATTTCACATGTCATGTACCATTCACGAGATAAATGGGGCCCAAAAGGGGCGAATTTCAAAAATTTCATTTTTTTTATTTTTAGTCCGATTTTGATGCAATTTTTCCAAAGGATTCCTTATGAAAAATCATCATATTGCTCTACTATTAGATTTTTGGTAACTTGTTTCCTTACCTAGCTATGAGGGCCGAAGGGGGCCAAAATCGAAAATTTACAGATAACGTAAAATTTTTATTTTTCGTTGGATTTCGATAGGATTTTTTTCTTTGGATTCCTCTTGATGTAAGCTTTCAGTTGTATGTAGCTCTTACCGTTTCGGAGCTATGAGGGGCTGACGGGGGCCAAAATCGTAAATGTACAGATAACCTAAAATTTTTATTTTTCATCGGATTTTGATGGGATTTTTTCTTTTGATTCCTCTTGATATAAGCTTTTAGTATTATGTCAACGGATTTGGCATAGCTCTTACCATTTCTGAGCTATGAGGGGCCGAAGGGGGCCAAAATCATAAATTTACAGATAACCTAAAATTTTTATTTTTCGTCGGATTTCGATGGGAATTTTTTCTTTTGATTCCTCTTTATATAAGCTTTCAGCAGCATGTCAATGGATTGGGCGTAGCTCTTACCGTTTCCGAGATATAAAGGGTCAAAGAGGAATCATAAGGAGTCATAAGGGTTAATTTTTATTTTTCCTAGTTGGTGTCCAGCTTATTACTGGGTCAATCTCCTTATTGCGTCCATCTAAGTATTGTGTCAAGCTCTTTCCTATGTCCATACTCAATTTGAATTACATTTTTTCAAATTTCAGAGGACTACATGCTGCGGTCGTATCATGCTGTGCTCCGCGTAGCCCTTTATTTTTATCTTTTTATTTGCCAAAAAATAGATGGGGCAGCTTTTTACATTGTAAAAACCACCAAAAATGTAGTGAGGAAGGTGATTTTTTGTCCCCCGCAGCAATGCGACGGAGGGACATGGTAATGGTCTGTGTACATGTGTCACGTTTTTTGTGGGCGCAACTCCTCAGAAACCGCTGGTCAGAATTCATTCAGATTTTACAGGATTGTTAGTGACCATTAGTACTAGATCATATGGCATCGCCAATTTGATTCGTCAAATTTTGTGGGAGTTATGGGACTTTGACTATTTCCACATTGTTATACAATGCCAAATCTTGTGGACGCAACTCCTCAGAAACTGCCGGCCACAATTCATTCAAATTTTACAGGATTGTTAGGTACCATTAGTTCTAGATCATATCGCAATGCCATTTTGATTTCTCAAATTTTGTGGGAGTTATGGGACTTTGATTATTTCCACATTGTTATACAATGGCAAATCTTGTGGACGCAACTCATCAGAAACCGGTGGCCAGAATTCATTCAAATTTTACAGGATTGTTAGTAGATCATATCGCATCGCCATTTTGATTTCTCAAATTTTGTGGGAGTTATGGGACTTTGATTATTTCCACATTGTAATACAATGGCAGATCTTGTGGACGCAACTCCTCAGAAACTGCTATTCCGAAATCATTCTAATTTTACAGGATTGTTAGTCACCTTATGTACAAGATCATATCGCATAACCATTTTGATTCGTCAAATTTTACAGGAATTATGGGACTTAATCGACTTAATGCATGCTACAGCTTAGGAACACTTTGTGGGCGCAACTCCTCGGAAACCACTGAACGGATTATGCTGTAATTTTGTTTGAAGATTTGCCACCATATGTACTTGATCATATTATGCTGCCATTTTGATTGGACAAATTTTAAGGGAGATATGGGACTTTATCGACTTAATGCATACTACAACATAGGAAGACTTTGTGGACACATCTCCTCAAAATCCAATTAAGGGATTTTGCTGAAATTTTGGTTGGCTGTTTGCAACCTAATGCAGTTGATCATATCCTGCCGCCATTTGGATTTGCAAAATTTTACATGAGTTATGGGACTTTATTGACTTTACTGCAGTGGCGGGGGACGTAGCTATGCGTAGCAATCTTGTTGTTTTTATTTTATTGAAGTGGCAAAAAATAGGGTCAATGAGGGGCTTTTTTCAAGCCTCAAACTAGATGAAGGAGGGCCTGTGAACCAATAAATTATTTTTTATGGCCTTAGATATGCAGAATGTTCATCAATTTGCAGTTTCCTCAAAATGCTTTTGAAACATCAAAATAAGTCCACAAAAATGAATAAATTATTTTCTAGTACAATGACTAGTACTTTGTGTGAAAGAAAGAATAAAGTGTTTGTCTCGAGTCAGTAATTAAGTTTAAAAATATCTAAATACAGGACAAGAGAGACAACTCAATTGGTAAAAATATTTTTTTTTTTATTTTGTAGGTTGCGCAGCATTGATGAAGAAATGTGTACAGTGTAGATCGTCTATAGATAAACTTGTACCTTTTATTGTGTGCTGTGGTGGAAATCGTAAGTCGTCTTATTGCATGGGTTTAAACCAAAAAGACATGCATTTCTTTTGGTGGTAGTTCATTTTGTTACAAAACAAGATGTGAAATAAATCAGCTAGCTACTTGTGTTAAAACACTTTCCTACATGTTTACGTTCAGATAATCCCAAATAAATATAACAAAACCAAATACAACCTAGTTAAGATCTATGCATGGTTATACTTTAGTTTTCTCTCCTGTCACAAACGGTTTTCATATACGTATTGCTTTTTTTTGCTGTCCTGTAAAAATGAATAAGAATTGGCTTTATAAAATTGGTATATAGTTTAGCTCACTTGTCTTAAGTCAGGCTAACTTTTTCCATTTTGACTGTCATCTGTCTATTGTCAGACTTTCATTCCAACTTCTCATGCATCCAACATCACATGGCCAACAGAAACGGAGTTTGTAACAGATGTAGTAAGAGCTCCTCTTGAAGTTTATATTTCACTCAGGCCGACTCCGACCTGCCGTTGGATGTGGGGTTTTCTCACCGTTCATTGAAGATCTTATGGTGGCTTTGAGTTGTTATTACTCCCCTTTGGGTCGTTGTCTCTTTGACACATTCCCCATTTCCCTTCTTTTTTCTATGGCCTTATGCAAGATCCAAATCCAGGTGAGAAATTCTCTTTCAGGAGATCATAATAAAATTGCTATGTATATTGTTTTCTAAAGAATAATGGTCCAGGTAATTTTTATTTTATGAATTTTACCAAAGATGGAAATATGAAAATGATTGTTGAAAGTTTTAAGATATTTTAGTCATATTCATTTCTGTTTGATTTTAGCTCCACCAGCCCCACAGCCACCAGGTATTATGAACAATGGTTCCAGAGATACCACAAAAGATGTACAAAAGTTACAGCAGCAATTACAGGATATTAAAGACCAAGTAAGTACTGACAGATAAAATGTATCAATTAGCAAAATAATAAAGTTACTGTGGATTTACTTTCTGCAGATGGCCATTTTGACAACTTATGTCTCTTCAGTGCAGATCTAATCAAAACATTTGGAAATCCATATACAGAAACATGTGTAACGACTGATAGAGAACAAATTACCAATAAGATCTAAATAGAAAAACCAAAATCTGCTGAGGACAGAGGTACTCCTTAGTTTTAAACAAAATGTTCTTAAATTAAGATATTGCAAGTTTCTTAATGAAATTGGTTTTCAGGCCGGCACCGAAGTACTGGCTACTTAGTTGGTGAATACCCTCTGGGACTAAAAGTAACAAATTGTGGTTTGTTAACGATGTTAATGTCCATTATCACTTGGTTAGAGTTTGGGACTGTGTATATGTTTTGAGTTGTATTTCAAAAAAACTATTTGAGATGGAGGTTAAGTTTGAATAGCAGAAGTGTTCAGCTTATCAAGAACTACAATTTCTTAATATGTCTAGCTGTTTCTCATTTCTTCAAAGATGACAGCCA
>MJUU01023319.1:8824-23596 GCA_002080025.1 Modiolus philippinarum
ATTTGGTTTCCAAATAGATATTGATGTTGCGACTTCAAATCCGGTGTTGAAAATTGTTCGTTGACCGCCATTTTCAAAATGGCAGCCAAAAAAGTCGGGAAAATTCAACATTGTCCGATTTCAATGACATTTGGTGCGGGGAAAATTCAACATTGTCCGATTTCAATGAAATTTGGTTTCCAAATAGATATTGATGTTGCGACTTCAAATCCGGTGTTTAAAATTGTTCGTTGACCGCCATTTTCAAAATGGCCGCCAAAAATGGCGGGGAAAATTCAACATTTTCAGATTTCAATGAAATTTGGTTTCCAAATAGATATTGATGTTGCGACTTCAAATCATTTGTTGAAAATTGTTCGTTGACCGCCATTTACAAAATGACCTCTCGACTTCAAAACTGGTGTCGAAAGTCAGGTTCTTAGCAAGAACGTTTTTTTGTCAAAAAAGCCCAACAAAGAAATATAGTAAAACATCTTCAGACTCTAAAAACAGTTCAAGATATTGGAGGTGTTTGAGCTACAAAAGTTTGAGAAACTGAAGTTACAATGTTCCCTTGATTGTGGCAACTGAAAGCCAGGTGAGCAATACAGGCTCCTGGGAGCCTCTGGTGTATGTAGTAATGATTTGATATTTGGTCTAAAGCTTTAGTATAATGAGTTGTAACGTTTTCAAGTACATAACTCGTCTACTTCCTGTTTGACAATGACTTTGTATTTTTCCCATTAAAGCCATGACAATTGACATTTTTTTCGTCAAGGATACATTGTATCTCGGCTTGTTTATTTAGTAATGATTTGATGTTTAGTCTGAAGCTTTAGTATGATTAGTTTTATAGTGTCTCCCCTTTTCAAGTCCATTACTCATCTACTTCCTGTTTGACGGTAACTTAATTTATCATTGCAGCTATGCTGATGCTTGTATTGTGTCCACACTTGTACTGTGTCCATGCTTGTATTATGTCCACACATACTTAACTTAGCATAGCCATATTGATTCAATGAGCGGGGGTATAACTGGCTGCCATTCGGCGACAGCTCTTGTTTTTCCTATATTTTCCTATAAATATGACCATTCCTATATTTTCCCTATAAGTCACTAAAATCCCTAAAAAGCCCTATATATATATAAAAAAAAATGAAAAATTGTTAAAACACATTTGAATGTTCTTATCATTTAAAAAGGATTTTTATTGCAGATCTCTTCACATTATATTGTATTATAAGCTGTTTCTGTCATAGTACATTGTAGTTGTACCATCTATCAGGTGTAGCCAGGGTAATCAAACTTAACCCATGCTTACAGATACACTCGTACATTGTAGTTGTACCATCTATCAGGTGTAGCCAGGGTACTAAACTTAACCCATGCTTACAGATACACTCATACCTTAAGATTTTTCAAAAATGTCTGTTATTTTTGACAAAATAATACTACAAGAATACCTTTTTAAAGAATTTGAAATAATAATCTCTAAAAACATCTCAATATCAATAACATTTACTGACTTCATTTGATAATTGTCACTTTAATTGGGCTTGCTTATAAAATCAATGTAATAGGCAATTGTATCAGGTTCAAGACCAAAATTCATTTTGATAGAAGATGGCAGATACTTAAACGCATATAAACACCAATTGCTCAATCTCATTTTAGTTAATTTTAAATTTGCACTTGTATTTCATCAGGTTTACCCAAGATTTTCGACTATGTTACTGATTTGTTTTACTGATTTACAATTACTAGTGAAAAAATGACATCTGAAGAAAACTCCAAAAATAGGGTTACACAAACTGCCTGTTATAAATGTACTGATTTGTTTGTGTCAAGAAGAAAGCCCAAATCCAGCTGATGCTAGGATATAAAACTACAGATATTTAAAAAAAAAATCTGAATGATTACTGGTATATAAGAAAAATCTAAAGGAACGACAACTCTCTCCATCTGAAAGGATTTTGTTTATACATTGATAATGATTATTTCTGAACCAATAAGATAAAATGCTTACTATATTTTTATACAGAACCAATAAACTTTATATATTTTTGTTTAATAAAACCCTATATATTCTTATATATCTGCTGAAAAATCCCTATATTTGCCCTATAAACTTAGAAAAAAAAATCCTATAATCCTATAATTTTAGACTGAAAATGGCTTGACACCCTGATATTTTATTCATGAGAGATTCGGGTTGAAGTGTTATTAAAGTCCAGGTCTTATACTACAGCAGGTGGAGGAATGATATTTTGTCAGTAGATTAGATGTAGTGGGGTTGCTGATAAAAATTAGGTCACTTTTACCTACATTTCATATATGAGTGACTTAGGTTAAAGTTTGTGTTAAAGTCAAGATCTGAGATAGTAGGGCAGGTAGTGGAATAATAATTGGTCAGTAGATGTACCTTGGATAGTCACAAGGTTCCTGATAAAAATTACTTCACCTTGACCTACAGTACAAGTCATGCATGAGTTACTCTTGGGTTAAAGTTAAATTTTGGTTTACATACCAAAATTCATTGATTAGGAGATGGATCTTAGCCTCTGATTGTTTAATAGTCTAAAACTGATTTATTTGAACAAAAAAACAAATTGGCAAGTAGATAAGCTGTCATTTTGAACTGCTCCCTTCTCTTTTTTGTTTGTTAAATTTACCTTTAACTATATTGAACATTAGTAATATTAAAATTGAAAAAAAATTCTAAGAATTTGTGATTGTAGTGTGTTTCAGTATAAAAGGGGGAGGTAATTTTAATTATCTGTCAGATTTGTAGGTTTAAGGTGGTTAAGGTGTCTAAAACTGCGCATCCGTCCCGCGCATCTGATGAAAATTTGAATTTATCATTAAAATGTTGTAAAAATTATTCTAAATGGTTAATGGATAATAAATCATATGAAATGAACAACATTTATGCTGCCAGCTTGTAAAATATGTCACTTTTTGGAAAACTCTTATTTTGTTAAAGGGAGATAATTCTAAAGAAATAGTAAGGGGAAAATCACATTTTCATGATTTTGTCAAAAATATTATCGGTGACCCCTATTTTTCATTTGATATTTCCAAAGATATTTCGTTAACATACTCTATACCACATTTTCACAAAAATCTATCGTTTTATTCATATAAACATTTCTAAAATTGTATTTTCTCCCTATATAGACTATATTAAAAAGGTCAAAATCTTGCTATTTTCGGGAGCTTCTCCCGGAAAAACGCGATCGGTGACCAATCCATTTTTAACTATAATTTTGAAGGGAATTAAACGAACTTTCAGCCACAGAAAAATAAGAAAAATCTATCGTTTTGCTTTCAGTCCCCCGAACTACCTTAATACTATATTTTTTTTGGCGGGGGGGGTTTCCATCTTTAATTTACAAAATTTACAAAAAGGCATGGCACATACATAAGTTGATGATTGACAATGCATATATTTATGCCCAAGAGAATCTGTTTGTCTACAAAAAACTTTAACATTGGACATACCTTTTGAACAGTAAGTGATAGGGCTTTCATATTTTGCATGTGTATTCCTTATAGCAAGATCTTTCAAATGTACCAGAATTTCTTGACATTATATGTGATTTGCCATTTTGAAAAAAAAATAATAAACCCTTAATGTTGAATATATCTTTTGAATGGTAAGTGATGTGGGGTTCATTTCACATGTGCTTTCCTTGTGGCAAGACCTTTCAGTTGGTTCCCAAATATTTGACCATGTGTCTTTGACCTTGGCATGTGAATAACATGTCGTTTTAACCTGGATATGGGATGTTGTCTCCTTGACATTTACCCCATTTCCTTTCTTTTTCATATTGGGTATATCTATTGATTGGTGAGTTATAGCGGTCTTTCATATTTTACATATTTATTCCTTGTGAGAAACCTTAGTTTTGGTACCAGGATATTCTATCCTAGACCTTGACCTTGGCAAGTGACCATCTATAAAATTTCACCACTAATGTGAAATTATATTTTGTGTGATCTTGTATTTAGAAAAAATAAACTCATGAAAAAATGTTTCTTGATATCTACAGAATTTATATTGAAAAATAAATAAATCTTTAATATATAATATTTATTTATTATTTTCTACTGATGAAGTGTATATAAGAATATCTCTTATGTAATCAAATGATCAAAGTACTGAAAGCACTGATCTGATTCAATCAGATGATCAAAGTACTCAGTGATACCACTGATCTGATTCAATCAGATGATCAAAGTACTAAATGGACTGATCTTATTCAATCAGATGATCAAAGTACTGAAAGCACTGATCTGATTCAATCAGATGATCAAAGTACTCAGTGATACCACTGATCTTATTCAATCAGATGATCAAAGTACTCAGTGATACCACTGATCTGATTCAATTAAATGATCAAAGTACTGAAAGCACTGATCTGATTCAATCAGATGATCAAAGTACTGAAAGCACTGATCTGATTCAATCAGATGATCAAAGTACTGAAATAAGCAATGAAAGGATATGGAGTAAATGTACATGAGACAAAGCCTCTACAAATCATGGTAAAACAAAGCAATGGAACATCCCTTTTATTGTTGTTCTTCATCTTGAAATCACCATGAGGCCTTCAACAATGAGCTTTGCTCATACCTCATAGTAAGTTCAAGACGGCCCCTAGCACCAGTTTGAGTGGAATTCATTGATAATTATCGAGGAAAGCAACATCCATGCTCAACATTATCCATTAATGCGGGGTTGTCAATAAACATAAAATTAACTGGCAAAGTGTTCTTACAATTGTTGTCATCCGTTGCCCGACAAAAAGACTAACAGAAGACAATAACATCACTTAAACAACTACAGGGCACTCATTAAGTCAAAAGTAAGAAAACTTGGCATAATAAAATCACGATATGTGGGCACAATAAACAGGTGGTCAGAAATACATTTTGCCAAAATTTGAAAGTATGATAGTGCATCCATATGAGAAATTCTCTCAAGCACAAGTACACCATAACTAAAATTTATATAGAGCATACATCTCTCTCACAGGGAATCATTTAATCATTTTAATGAACTTCACACTGCAGGAGAGACAAACTCTGGTCTAAAATAAAACAACGGCAGTAGAATACCGAAGGAACAAAGAACAAGATTACATAAATCAAAGTCCAGAGACAAGGCAAAAGCAAGAACACCAAAAGACGGAAGACCAAAGACCCTACACAACCACAAAATGCAAACATTACAAATACAACAATTGAAAACTAAAGCACTAACAGTGTGAACTCTCAAAAAAGAGTAACATTAGGTGCTCCAGAAGGGTAAGCATGCCCTGCTCTGTATACAGCACTGTAATAAGCACTGATCTGATTTAATCAACTGATCAAAGTTCTGATTGCACTGGTAGACAGGAAAACAATGAGTAAATTAAAAATGCTTCAAAAAAGGGGAGGAGGGTGTTTGGAAAATTTCTATTGCCAGCCTTGATAGTGCCTGGATATAGCTTGGGTGGGTGTGTGTATGTGTGGGGGTATATTCTTTTGGGTGACTTTTTGGTTTGCATCTAAACACAATCATCACTCGTCCCAATTTAAACTTTTTGATTGAACACAAAATTTTATATATACATATCCATTTCTAAGAATCATTATTCATGTGAAAGGTTTACTCAGAGGATAAGTGTTAAAAAAAACATCTTGTTTATATTTCAGTGGTGGGGGAGGAAATTTTACACTTTCAACCAGTTTTGTGGGATTTACTACTGTATATGGGGGCGTGGCACCTATGATAGAGGATGGATATGGCTGTTTTTATCACATTGAAGCTAACAAGTAAGATATATAACAATTTATTATACTGAATTTGGTGGACAATTTTTGTATTTTTCATCAGTTTTACTTGAGGGAAACAAAAACAACATGGAAAAGGTGGTACAGCATGAATAAATGCCAAAAAGAACAGAAAGTTTTGGACAGAGCTGTATATGAGGGAGATACTCCTAAGTTTAAAATATTTTACAAATTAAATATGATAATTTAAAAAGTTTCATGCTTGTTACTGGAATTCTTTACTGCAAGGCTGTTTCCAGACCAGTGGTAGTATTTGATGCAAACTGTTGTGTTCAATGCCAAATATTATTAGAATCGAGAAACCAAAACAAAAAGGTGTAGAATAAATGTCAAAAAGAACGTTGGTTTAAAGAACCTGTAGTATTAACACACTTAATGCCATAATAAAAGAATATCCTAGATTCTCGTCCCCTCCCGTCCTGATTTTTTCAGCCTGCCTAAAAAAATTTTGATATTTTGCTAGTTAATGGTGATTTTGTATAAAATTTTCAGCATTTTCACTAAAAGTGCAGAAAGAAAAATTCCCCCACCAGCCCTAAATTTCAGTCAGATGAGAATCTAGGAATTTTTAGCTCTCCTGGCTATGCCAAGGTGAGCTTTTGCCATAACTTGGACTCCAGCGTTCGCTGTCCGTTCGTCCATCCATCATTAACTCACTTTCAAAAAATCTTCTCCATTGAAACCACTGGGTAAAATGGAACCAAACTTTAACTGAATCATCACTAGAGTATCAAGTTTCACATTTATTATTTTCTATGTCCTAGGTCAAGCAACATTTCTGCTGTTACTAAATATAGAACATAGGGGGTAAATTACATTTTTTGGCAAATAACTCAAAACTGTTACAGATATCAAAAATGTGACAGGAAAAAAATGATCAGCAAGACAAGATCTACCCATACTGAAATGTTGAAGAAAATCTATTCACGATCTTTGAGTTATCTCCCCTTTTCCATAAAATTTACAAAATTTTGATGTTTTTAATTTTTATGCCCCTGTGAATCGAAGATTCGGGGGGCATATAGTTTTGGGGCTGTCTGTCTCTTTGTCTGTTTGTCCACAAAAAAACTTTAAAATTGGTTATATCTTTTGAATGGTAAGTGATAGGGCTCTCATATTTTGCATGTGTATTCCTTGTGGCAAGACCTTTCAAACGATACCAAAATTTTGGACCTCTTGACCTTGACCTTGACATGTGATGGACTTTTTGAAAAAAATAATAAACTTTAACATTGGGTATATCTTTTGAATGGTAAGTGATATGGCTTTCATATTTTGCATGTGCATTCCTTGTGGCAAGACCTTTTAATTGGTANCAGAATAATTGACCTTGTGACCTTGACCTTGGCCTGTGAACAACTGCATAAAAACTTTAACATTGAACATATCTTTTGAATGGTAAGTGATAAGGCTTTCATAGTTTCCATGTATATTCCTTGTGGAGAGACCTTTCAGTTGGTACCAGAATATTTGACATCATGACCTTGACCTTGGCATGTGACTGTCCGATAAAATTTCACCAGAAAAATGAAATTATATTTTGTTTTATTTTATATATATAGAAATTAAACTCATTTATGATGAAATGTTTCTTGATATCTATAGAATTTTCTGGTAAAAAAGATTTTTTAAATCATTCAGCATATTTCTGTTCATTTATTCACTTTTGTTTTACAGGTATTTATATATGTATTATATATATCAATGATGAGGGATGTTACTAAAAATATCTATTATTTCATTTCTTCTCTTCTGTGTATTCCTCCACTTTCGGGGAACCAGTATTGATGATACCTGGTGTAATCAAAGTACTGATAACACTGATAGACAGAACACAGTGAGTTGACTATAATTGTTCCAAAAAGGGGGGGGTGAAAATTGTTTTCTTAATAATGCTTGGATAATGATTGGAGGGGTTCATTTCGGTGACTTCTGTGTTTGCATCCAATTGCAGTCATCATTTGATGTGATTAAACTTTTCAGTTGATACCAGAATTTATTTCTACAAATTATTATTATGTCAGAAGGACATTCATTGTTCAAAGTTGCTAAGTGTTTCTTCTTTGCTTCTACTCGGGGGCATAAGTGTTTCACAAAACACATCTTGTTTATTAAAAAAAACATAATAGATAGAAGTTAAATTTAAATTGAAAAAATGTTCAGCATGTTAGGATCTACTCACATGGAAATTTTGAAGAAAATCCAAGTACCTATATATGAGTTATGGCCCTTTATTGGTCAAATTTTTCATGATTTTATACTTTTTGTCCTGAATATCAAAAATGCTTTGAGATAGAGGTCAAGTTTAAATTGCAAAAATTTTCAGCATGTCAAGGACTACATTTTATTGAACATGGTCATTTTCTGACCTCTTCCAAGATGGCCACCAGCGGGGAACTTAATTTATCATTTGACCCTACTTAAAAAAAAAAATGCGTGCAAAGAACTTCTTCTTGAGAACCACAGAATGGATTTGAGCCAAACTTGGAAGAATGATGCTTATGAAATGCTGACCAAGTGTTGGTACTTTGGTGCCGATCCGCCATCCAACATGGCCTCCAGCCGGGGAACTAAATTTTAACATTTAACCCCATGGGAAAATGAATACAAAGAACTTCTTCTTGAGAACCACTGAATTGCTTTGAAACATTCTTGACATTAATAATGCTTATGAGGTGCTGATTAAGGTAGTTCGAGCCTAATAAAATTGTCAGACAGAATTTTTTTATTATCCCCTCGCCCAACAAAGTTGGGGAGGGGATATAGCATATCGCCCGTCCGTCTGTCTGTCCGTTCATCCCACCTCAGGTTAAAGCTTGCATTAAGGTTCATATCTGATGAACTACATGTGGCACATCAATCATCTTTTGTCAGTAGATGCGTCTTGGAGAGTGATGCTGCTTCGGATGATAATTTGGTCACTCTGACCTACATTTCATGCTTCAAGGACTCCGGTTAAAGTTTGCATTAAGGTTCATATCTGAGAAACTACATGTGGCACATCAATCATCTTTGGTCAGTAGATGCGTCTTGGAGAGTGATGCTGCTTCGGATGATGATTTGGTCACTCTGACTTATATTTCATGCTTCAATGACTCAGGTTAAAGTTTGCATTAAGGTTCATATCTGAGAAACTACAGGTGGCACATCAATCAGTTTTGGTCAGTAGATGCGTCTTGGAGAGGGATGCTGCTTGGGATGATAATTGGGTCACTCTGACCTTCATTTCATGCTTAAATGACTCAGGTTAAAGTTTGCATTAAGGTTCATATCTGAGAATCTACATGTGGCACATCAATCATCTTTGGTCAGTGGATATGTCTTGGAGAGTGATGCTGATTTGGATGATAATTGGGTCACTCTGACCTACATTTTATGCTTCAGTGACTCTGGTTAAAGTTTGTGTTGAGGTTCATATCTGAGAAACTACAGGTGGCACATCAATCATCTTTGGTCAGTAGATGCGTCTTGGAGAGTCATGCTGCTTCAGATGATGATTGGGTCACTCTGACCTACATGTTATGCTTCAATGACTCCAGTTAAAGTTTGCGTTAAGGTTCTTACCTGAGAAACTACATGTGGCACATCAATCATCTTTGGTCAGTAGATGTGTCTTGGAGAGTCATGCTGCTTCGAATGATGATTGGGTCTCTCTGACCTACATTTTATGCTTCAATGACTCTGTTTAAGTTTGTGTTAATGTTCATATCTGAGAAACTACATGTGGCACATCAATCATTCTTGGTCAGTGGATGTGTCTTGGAGAGTGATGCTGCTTCAGATGATAATTGGGTCACTTTGACCTACATTTTATGCTTCAATGACTCAGGTTAGAGTTTGTGTTAAGGTTCATATCTGAGAATCTACATGTGGCACATCAACCATCTTTGGTTAGTTGATGTATTTAGAGAGTCATGTTGCTTCAGATGATAATTGGGTCACTCTGACCTACATTTTATGCTTCAATGACTTTGGTTAAAGTTTGCATTAATGTTTATGTATGAGATACCCTATGTGTTACATCAATCATCTGTGGTCAGTGGATGCGTCTTGAGAGTCTTGCAGCTTCAGATGATAATTGGGTTACTTTGACCTACATTTTACACTTGACTGACTTTGGTTAAAGTTTCCATTAATGTTTATATCTGAGATACTACATGTTACACATAATGATCTTACTGTTCAGTGGATGTATCTTCAACATTCATCTTTACATCTTTAGATTATATAAGGATTATTATTTCTTAACAGCGGGCGAGGGGATAAGCTGTCGTTTGCGACTGCTCCCACTTCTAGTTTTAAGATATTTTGTAGTTCTTAGCCCATTTGTTCAAAAAATAAAATGAAAATGACATGTCACCGATCATCTTTTCCTGCTATCAGGCTTTGAAAATCAGACCAAATTCATTTTTTTTCCCTAGAAATATTTACAAAGAATATAAAAAGAACAGTGAGAGCATGCTTATTGCTTAGCTTTCATATGAAATAAATATCAGATAGATTTTTTCTATTTTTTGATATTTCAGAGGTATGCATTTTAGATATATGTTGAGCTAAACAAATCTATATGTCACTGTTTGATTAAGAGATATATTTTAAGTAGTTTACGAAATAGACAATATTTACTGGAAAAGGGAGCTAATTCGCGGGAAAGTGTATGTCAATCTAATATGACATCGTAATGAAAAGTCCAAGTAAGGAATATTCCAGCTTGAAAATCAAGTCAATTCTGCATCAGACTTGTGTTTCGCAAATGCGCCAATTGAATGCGCCGTGTATTAGTTTCGATCTACGTTAAGTGTGTTTACTTTGGTGCCATTCCGTTATCTTACATTGTCAACAGCAGTGAACTTAGTTTAATGTTGGACCCTAAGGGAAATGCACACAACGATCTTCTAGAGAACTGCTGAATGGATTTAAATCAAACATGACATGGATGATGCCTTTGTATGCACATCCAATACGGTACAATGATAAATTAATTTCACAGCTGGCAGCCATGTTTGATGACAGATTGGCATCTAAGTTGTTGTTACTTGTTGCAAACTGTGAACTGAATTTAACATTGTAACCTAATGGAAGTGCATACAAAGATCTTTTTCTAGAGAACTATCTTTACTCTATTTTTAGGATTGTAGCTGTTGTAACGGCATGGAGAAGTTGTAAGGAAACAGATGCACAAAAGTTTGTAGAAGAACTCCATCGAAGTTTTGAAGATATGCAAGAAATTATTGACACAGCACAATCTACACAAGCAAAACTATGAAATATACATATATAAATACTTGTTAATATGTCTTTTTATTAAAAGAAACATTTTATTTTTATTGGATTATTATTTTACGTAGTTTATGTCAAATATTAAAACATGGTGCCTAATTATAATATAAATTTTTCTTTTGTCTGTTGTGGAAAGAATACATTTATACCAAGTATTAATAATGTACTTTTCAAATTATTACATTGGCTTTCGCATAATAACTTGACCTGCATTATGTAAAGTTATATTAAAACACTACAATAAAAATGGAAATTGCATGATACTTATTGGAGGTTACTATAAATAACTCAACATGCAAATTCCTTTATTCCTTTATTACATGGAAAGTCAGTTGCAGCCTCTCTTTTGAAAACAAGAACATTTTTAGCTCACCTGGCTATGCCAGGGTGAGCTTTTGCCATCACTTGGCATCCGTCGTCCGTCATCCGTCCATCCGTCGTAAACTTTTTTCAAAAATCTTCTCCTCTGAAACCACTGGGCCAATTTAATCCAAACTTGGCCTGGGTGATCAACAGGGTATGTAGTTAAAAAAATTTGTTCGGTTAGTCCGAGGACCAAACAACATGGCTGCTGTTACTAAAAATAGAACATAGGGGCAAATTGCTGTTTTTGGCAAATAACTCAAAAACCATTGCAGATATAAAAAATCTGACGGTGTAAAATTGTTCAGAATGAAGAGATCTATCTGCCCTGCAATTTTGAAGAAAATCGGAAAACCTGTCTCAGAGTTACAGCCCTTTTTCCGTAAAATTTTCAAAATTTATGCATTTTTTATTTTTTATTTCAAAAACTGTAACAGACAGAGGTGAAGTGTAATTTGCAAAAATGTTCAGCATATCAAGATCTACATACTCTGAAATTTTGAAGAAAATCCAACAGCCTGTGTTGTAGTTATTGACTCTTTTTCACCAAAAAAAAAATTTTTTTTTATGCCATATGGTTATGAGTTATTTCCCTTTAAATTCTGTGGTCAAATCTTCTTTGGTTTATTTTTCTCTTTTAAGTTTAAGAGAAATTCCCTGCTATCACTTTATTAAAGATAATTATTTGTTACATAATCAAGAGCAAAAAAGTGTTATTGTACAAACTTTTACATTTTTTTTTGCAAAAATACTTTCATAAACTATACTTATTTCACAAATTAATAATAATTGTATATCATTGTATATTGTGTTATGTGGAAATTGTATTTGCCCACCATGAACATAACTCTACCAGATAAATATCGAAGTAGCATCTTAAGTTCATTGCTTGCATAACTTTATAACTGAATTGCATGGATATGCCATGGTGATCTTCTTGCCGTCACTGTGTCAGTGGTCCATCCATTGTAAACTTTTCATTCAAACATCTTCTCTTCTCTGAAACACCTTGGGCCAATTGGAACCAAACTTAGGCACAATGGTCCTTAGGTGGCCCCTTTTAAAAAAAATGTCTGGCAAGTCCGTATCATATCCAAGATGGCCACCATCAGGGAACGTGGTTTAACATTGGACCCTATGGGAAAGCATTCAAAGATCTTCTCTGAAACCACTGCGCCAATTGGAACCAAACTTGGTCACAATAGTCCTTCGGTGGTCCCCTTTAAAAAGTTTGTCCGACAAGTCTGCACGTCATCCAAGATGGCCGCCAGCAGAGAACTTTGTCCAAAATTGGACAATATTGCAAAAATCTTCTGCTCTGAAAATACTGGGCCAATTGGAACCAAACTTAGTCACAATGGTCCTTACGTGGCTCCTTTTAAAAAATGTGTTCAGCAAGTCCACATCATATCCTAGATGGCCGCCAGGAGGGAACATGTTTTTAACATTGGACACTATAAGGAAACATATTCAAAGACCTTCTCCTCTGAAAGTACATGGCCAATTGGAATCATACTTAGTCACAATGGTCCTTACTTGGTCCCCTTCATAAAATGTGTCTGGCATGTCCGCATAGCATCCAAGATGGCAGTCAGCAGGGAACATTGTTTAACCTTGGACCCCATGGGAAATCATTTAAAGATCTCCTCTGAAATTACTATGCCAATTGGAACCAAAGTGAGGCACAATGATCCTAACATGGTCTTCTTCAAGAAAAGTGACAGTTGGTCTACGCCCCATCAAAAATAGCTGCCTGTGGGGAACATAGTTTAATTTGGGATCATATAACATCAGCAAACTTCAAAATGAGACCCTAAAACAGTCAAACAAATTTGAAAATGAGAACCTTAAACGTTGTGATAATTTTGACTTATTGTGTCAGCCATGACCCAGGTGAGCGATACAGGCTCTTGAGAGCCTCTTGTTAAAGGTAAAATTAGAATTCACTTAAGGATTTTGCTGCAGTATGCTCATATGTGTTCTAAGGCATTTACTTCACAAAATATTGTATGTTTAACGGAAATTTGTGGGGTTTTTGTCTACTTTTAACAATATGGAACTTACTGCATGTACAAGTGCTTTCGAAATAAAAAAAATTAAGATAAGAATTTAGTAACCACATTTTATTGAAAAAAAAAAATATAATAAAAAATTTAAATAAGGTAATCAAGAGGAATATGTGTTCTTTACTATATACCTGACAGAAGTGTCATTGATTTTAGTGAATCAATTCAAGTGATAAATATAACAATTTGTAGGATTTGTACCTTGTCAGTATGATGTTATGTAGACCAAGAAATAATACTTCAGATTTACTATAGGAATCAATGTAATTTTTGAGGAGTTTATTGATGTGTTAACACGGTTGATTCACTCACAAACTGAATCTGACAGTAGAGTCCAAAGGACTTTATGTAAAGTTTTTGAGTGTAAGGCTGGGTAAACACATCCATAAACTCCTCCAAAATCACTGTTATATGTTATGATTCCAATCTCTTAAACTTAAAACAATGTTGTCACTCAATTTGATGTCAATATATTCAGTTCTCCCTCACTATATCGCCCCTCTTTAAAGGCAGTCCCTCAATTGTTGCCAACCTTTTTTGAAGTCCTTTTTTCAAAAAGTTACATAGTTACTATGTAATTTATTCCCTGCCTCACTTATTGCCAAAATTTTCCCTGGTCTCCTAAGGTGGCGATATAACAATGGTGCACTGTACTGCACTATTTTACCTCAGAGTGTATTAAGGTAGATAGACAGTAATATTCATATCCATGAGATTTTGTTGCAAGTCGGCACAATTGAAGAATCAATCCTACTTACACAAAATATACAATCAAAAGTTTGGGTCACCATACTTGTTTTTTCTAGAATTGAGATCAAAGTTTGCTCATTTTTAGCCATTTTTTCACTGAAGTTTACAAAGAATGCACGGGGAAAATATGGAAAGGCAATTTTTAGCTTAATAGAAATGAACTTTTTATCCATGAGAATTTGATGTATTTTTGTGAACAGATAGTTTATGATGTAATTTATTGGTTACAATTAAAAAATGAATATGTCACCATGCTTTTAACGGAGATATTTTACAAAGTTTCCGGATGAAACATTATTTTCGGGAAAAGGGAGTTAATTCACGGCAAAGTAAACGAAATATGACGTTTCACATTTGTCATTCAATTGTGACGTCACAAAGGAAAAGCCGTCAAATTACTGTTCCAGTCCGAAAATCAAACCTACCCCGTACCCGACTCTTTATTTTTCTTATGCGCGATTGCATTGCGCAGCGCAACAGTGTCTATCTACCTTAA
>MJUU01023319.1:72918-83574 GCA_002080025.1 Modiolus philippinarum
TATCTACACAATCTCTATGATTGTAAGTTGGGGGGGTGGTTTGAAGTAAGAGTCAGTAGGAGTGATGGAGCAGTAGATGTTATATCTACACAATCTCTATGATTGTAAGTGGGGGGGTTTAAATAAGAGTCAGGAGGAGTGATGGAGCAGTAGATGATGCCAGGTTATAAGTTATGTATCTTCACAATCTCTATGATGAGATATTTTTATGACCTGCATTAGTCAGGAGGAGTTTTATTTTTGTCTAAAGATAAGTTTGGGGGAGATATAGATTTAAGTTTTGTCTACAACCACTTCACAGTAAAAAGTGGTAGATATGCAGAGAATTATTAATGATGTTTATTTGGATCATTAACTTTGTTCTGGATTTTAAGGGTGAGTAAATTACTGTTTAGTTAATTGATCTATAGTATGTTTTGTTACATTTTTTTTACTTTTTGAATTCCTCCATTATTTGATAGAGCTCAAATAGGTCAGTTATGATCAAGCTGGTTTATTTTCCCCAATTTAGGTCTGCGTCGAAAAAAAATTTCCATAGCAACCAACGTTTAAGTTTTGGAACATGACTTTGTAGAGTTTCTATTATTCAGAGTGTTAATGCCTTAACTTGCAAGAAAAAAGTGTAAGAAAAGTTCAATCCAACTTAAGTATGTTTTGTGATGAAAGACATGGTCAGATTTATCATTATAAGAACTCATTAGTCCTGTAGCCAAAACACTGCCAGGTCTAGCATAAATATGGTCTGTAATGGTATCAATGCTGATTACAAAAAAGGCAATTATTAGTTACTTTTGTTGTGACAGAAAATCTACATGACTAACTATGCTAAAATATGTTCAGACAAACTTTTTAGAATATGAAAAGATTCTCCAATGCATTTATATCATCATATAAAGATAAAATTTAATAAAATAAAAATAATTAAGAGGCAGTGTATTCTAGACAACGTAATCAATCTGTAAAAAAAAAACTCCAAAAATAAAAATTATTTCATTAAATGAAAGAGATACACCTTAGAAGGAAGTGAAAAATTAAGTAAATATCGGAATACTTGACATATTTTACTGTTTGTTTTTTCAGTAAATCCCTCAAGGTTTAAACATTACATTATGTACTTTTGTCTGTTCTTAGGTAGGTAGGAATTTTAAGCTGTGTTTTTTGAAGGTTTAATTTAAAACTATTGGATACAAAAAAAAAATTATAATAAATAAATTACTAATTACTTTCCACCTAATTTGAGTAATTATATTGTCCACAGTGAATGGACAAGAAAAAATTAATCCTCTGTTAGAAGCTTTGTCCTGATATATAGCACTGTGGCAGTGATGGGGTCTGTTGTAAGTAGTTTTTGGTGTATAAACTTCCAAGTGTTTGGAATGTCAAAAAACCTTAAGATTATATTATTTGGCACAAAAAGAAGATTTTATATGTAGAATATTGTATTTCCAGTTCAACCGAATGGAGAATATGGAGCTAAAAATGGATCTCACACCTTCAGTTCCTCTCATTTGTAATGATTCCAAGATGGCCACCAAAACTGGTCATAATTTTAACAAACAGTTCCAAACAAAAACATGAAAGCTTGGACTTTTTGGATAGATGAAATGTCTGTTAGTAAGAATTTTTACAATTCCATTTTTAAAAAAAATCTGTTTCAAAAACAAACATGTTAAAAGATATAAAAGTTTTATGAATTTTGTTTATTTCTAATAAAAATTAGGAAATTACAATTTTGTATTATAATCATTATGAAATAACTGAATCTTAATTGATATAACCTGAACCTTAACTTAGTGTATTTATAGATATATACCGGTACAGAAAATATAAACATGTCAAATACCTTATATGGCTAACCATAAGACATCATTAAAGAGTGATTTGAGATTTAATTCCGTCGCTAAGAAACCCAATAAAAACCTATGGTATTACATCTGGAAATTCCCATAATCTGTAATAAACCTTGTTTACATTTACGATGGAATCAGTGACGTAGTTCTGTGTTAGAAGCAGTGTGACGTACTGGATTCTGTAACCGTTCATTGACTTGGTCAACTTTGACCTCCGATTGTATTTATCTGAGAATGATGATGGTCCAGTTTCAATGACTTATTACATTTTATCGGAAAATGATAGAATTAGAATGATTTAAATTGATTGTATGGTGGTATCGATCTTTTGTAGTGATGGGATTTTGATCAATCAAGACATATATTGTGGATTTTGGCTGTGTTTATTGCATAATTTTGGATAAATTTAGCCCAATATTCTGACATGAATTTAAGAAACGGCCATAGATTTAGTGCAGCCTTGATATAACAATGATACTATTTATAATTCTATAGTCAAAAGTAAGTATTTTTCTAAAACAATAATGATTTTTTTTAAGCCAGAATTATATGTATATGCAGAATCGACAAATATTGTTAATAATTACACTATCGACCAACATTCTGTTTATTTTTGTATTTTTATACAAGGTATTAATAGAAAAAAAATCAATGAAAAAATACAATTAAAGTAAAGAGTTTTTTTTTTTAACAAAATTACTTTTGTAGAATTATCACAGCTTGGTGCAGCAAAAGACGTTATATGCATGCAATAGGATATCTTGGGAGGTCGCTTCTTAAGTTTGCTTTATTTAAGTCACTTCATTAGTGTAAGATTTTTTGGAAGGTAGATTCTTTAGTTTAAGATTTCTTAGAAGGTTGATTCTTAGTGAAATTGGTTAGTTGGTGCTTTTGACATAAAAACAGTAAAATCTGACTTAACAGAACCCTGATTAAACTGGAAACCTATCAAAACCAAACCCTGAGGATACGGAAAATCTGTCTAAACCAAACCCTGATTAAACTACCAAACCCTAAGGATAAGGAAAACCTGCCTAAACCAAACCCTGTTTAATCTGGAAACCTATCAAAACCAAACCCTAAGGTAACAGGAAAACCTGTCTAAACCAAACCCTGATTAAACTGGAAACCTATCAAAACCAAACCCTGTCTAAGCCCAGAAACTTGTTTAAACTGAACCCTGATGAAACTAAACCCTGTCTAAACCAAAAATGATCCAAAAACCGTTTGTTTCAAACACCTGTCTAGAACGAAACATGTATTTTTGTAATGCTCCTGGATAGGACGATACATATTTGAAACTTGGCAACATACTAGAGTATGATCTGCAGTAGTGCACTGTTGGTTCAGAATTTATGTCAAATTCGAAAGGGAATATTCTTGTATGACCACACCTGTAAAGTTTTGGATATTGGCCCTCGTAGATTTCCCAGAATTGTCAAAGATTTAAGAATTTGAAGCAAATGTTGGATAAGTATTGCTCAAGTCTCACACAGAGTATGCAAGACTTGACAAGAATTATAGAAATTAACAAAAAAAAAGGACAAAACAAAATGACAAAACAGTCATTGGATCAAAATAATTAGAAGTCAGGCATGATAATCAGAGATTTTTTATAATGGCCTAATGGTCAATTAAGTACTGGTCAGTCAGAAGTTGTACTTGACATCTGTATATATGAATTACAGAACTATGGCCAGACAGAATCAGATCTGACATCTGTTTATATTTAAAGGTTACTGGATACGTTAATGAGTTACTTAGGTTTGATGTATGTAAAAGTAACTGGATATAAACATCAGAACTTCATCAGCATCCAAACAACAACAGAATGATGTCACTGGGTGTAATGACAGAACCAAACCTAGGTGCAGATCACATGGTTGGATAATTAAACCTCCTGTGTTAGTACATTTATCTAAACTATTTCTCAGTGAGTGTCTGTCTGTCCATATCTTGTCTCAGTATTAGCTTGACAGTTGTATACATGTACTTAGATATCCACAATTGTCGTAAATATCTCACAGTGAGTGTCTGTCTGTGTGTTTGTCCATATCATGTCTCAGTATTAGACAGTTGTACATGTACTTAGATATCCACAATTGTCGTAAATATCTCACAGTGAGTGTCTGTCTGTCTGTCTGTCTGTCTGTCTGTCCATATCATGTCTCAGTATTAGACAATTGTACATTTACTTAAGATATCCACAGTTGTCTTAAATATCTCACAGTGAGTGTCTGTCTGTCTGTCTGTCTGTCCATATCATGTCTCAGTATTAGACAATTGTACATGTACTTAGATATCCACAATTGTCTTAAATATCTCACAGTGAGTGTCTGTCTGTCTGTCTGTCTGTCCATATCATGTCTCAGTATTAGACAGTTGTACATGTACTTAAGATATCCACAATTGTCTTAAATATCTCACAGTGAGTGTCTGTCTGTCTGTCTGTCCATATCTTATCTCAATTTTACATTTTAGCTCAACAGTTGTACTATACCTATCTTGCTCTTGCTGTCTGTCTGTCTCAAGCTCGGTCTGTATATCAATTTATATCAATGTTAGCTTGATAGTTGTATTAAGATATCCAATTGTCTCAATCATCTGATAGTGAGTGTCTGTCTGTCTGTCTGTATCATGTTATAAAAAAATAGCTATATTATTAAAATTAGTTATTAATGGCAGAAATAAAAGCGTTTTTGCATGATCAATATGACCGGAAGTAAACTGTCCATATTTTCACACCCCAGGAAAATAGTAGGTTATTTTATGCTCCTCGTGCATCTCATATCGGCCTGGCATTTCTAAACGTCGGAAGTATGTAATAAAAAGTTTAATACATGTGCATTTCCCCCTCGACCCATATTGTCCCTCGACTTCGTCTCTGGCCAATATGGGTGTCTCGGGATGATAACCAGGCCAATATGGAAATGCCCATGTATTAATCTGTATTTATTTGAGTAACAGACTGCAAAATGATTTTAAATGTTTAATGAATATTCATATATACCATATTCCTCGTATTAAGCACCCCTGCCGCTATAAGAGCCCCACATCCTTAATTTCATTTGAAATCCTTAAACACCCACTCATAATTCCCAGCAGAAACCGTAATTTCCGTATTTATTTCAAACGTTTTCCGTCATTGATTTGTTTTCATCAATTGCGCATGTGTACGCGTTGTGTAAGTTTCTGGTTGTAATCAGTCGAGTTTTCCGGTCTTTCGTTTACATTTCGGTACAAACAACTGGTCTGCCTTGTTCTTTTCTTCTGTTTGTCAAAGATTTGGATAGTTGAAGCATTTTTACATTGATTTTATTGTGTTCTTATGAAAGATAGAAGAATTTCGTTTCTAAAGCTTCGTTTTGTAATACCGTTTTTGGCCTACTTTAAATAAGTGCCACTTTTAAAATTTTCTAAGCGCCCTGGCGCTTATTACGAGGAATACAGTAATTCTGTTAAAAATTTTGAAGTGGTACCTATGAAAAAAAAAATATCAAGAGTCAGGTTATATTTGACTTTGCTCTGATGACAGAGAGATGGGGTTATAGGTTCTTGTACTTCATAAACCTAATTAAAAGATAGTTTCGTGAAATAAAAGTAATTGTTTTCTGCCAAAAAAAAACTGCATTTTGATAGTAGGTCTAGTTGTACATGTACTGCTTGTAATATGTTTTGTGATAAAGAGGGATTTAAGTGCAATATTCTTTTATTTAGTGGTTGTAATGACACCCATTACTGTTAAATACAGTCGTACGGAGAGGATATGGTTTCAATATTAAATATGGTGACGTAGTTAATGGTATAAAGTAAAAGTAAATACAATCAGACATGCAAAGTTCACAGTAATTACTTTGTTATTACGAATATATAATAAAATATTGGAAAAATTGTAAGTTTGTGGGAAACATTAAAATTTTCAGAAATGCGGGGGGTCTTACTATGCAGAATAATGCTAAATGAAAAAAAAAAAATTAGCCCACAATTTCTTAATAAAAATCTGCACAGGATCATTGATCCAAACCCCCACCCCCAAACCCCACAATGAAAATATAATGATTTCTGACTTTCAAGATTTTCTATTTTTACTTGGTTTTTTCATTGTGCAGATGATAGTGCACCATCTTTTTTCAATAGGGTAAAGAGAACTGGAAATTAGATTGTTACTTGGTTGTTTGACTTCATGTATTCAGAATGGTGGTAATTCTAGACAGAAGTCCCAGAATCTAGACAGAAGTCCCAGAATCTAGACATAAAGTCTCAGAATCTAGACAGAAGTCCCAGAATCTAGACAGAAGTCCCAGAATCTAGACAGAAGTCCAAGAATCTTGACAGTAAGTTCCAGAATCTAGACAGAAGTCACAGAATTTAGACAGAAGCCCCAGAATCTAGACAGTAGTGCCAGAATCTAGACAGAAGTTCCAGAATCTAGACAGAAGTCCCATAATCTAGACAGAAACCCCAGAATCTAGACAGAAGCTCCAGCATTTAGACAGAAGTCCCAGAATCTAGACAGTAGTCCCAGAATCTAGACAGTAGTCCCAGAATCTAGACAGAAGTCCCAGAATCTAGACAGAAGTCAGAAGTCAGAAGTTATACAAATTATAGTATTTTCTGTGTTCAGAATAATGGGGACTTCGCATACTGTGGAAGTACTTTTATTCGTGGACATCAATTTTGGTGGATTTCATAAATATCACTATTTCGTTGGTACTTAAAATTCGTGGTTTCAAATTCTATGCATTTAAACTTAAGTGAAATATGCATTTCGTTGGGAACTTAAATTCGTGGTTTTAGCGAACCACGAAATCCACGAAAATTTGAACCCCACGAACAATAGTACTTTCACAGTAATAAAGGGGACTTTAGACTGAAGTCCTTTTCACAGTATCAGATTATAAAAAAATTGTAATATTTTCTGTTTTCAGAATAATGGGGACTCTAGGCTGGGGTCCTTGATGTCACAGTATCAGATTATACAAATTGTAATATTCTCTGTTTTCAGAAGAATGGGGACTTTAGGCTGAGGTCCTTGATGTCACAGAACCAGATTATACAAATTGTAATATTTTCTGTTTTCAGAAGAATGGGGACTCTAGGCTGAACTTACTGTTGTCAAACTGGTCTGGACCAAGAACTGTTATCATTCCAAAAACAGAACAAGGCTACGGATTTACACTGAGACATTTTATTGTGTACCCACCAGATATTACAAGATCTAATCCCAACTTACATGTAAGTACTCTTATATAATACAGTTGTTGTTGTGTTTGGTTAAGGCAGATCTTGGTAAACTGGTTGTGCTTGGTTAAGGTATGTCTTGGTCTAAACTGGTTGTGTTTGGTTAAGGCAGGTCTTGGTCTAACCTGGTTGTGTTTGGTTAAGGCAGGTCTTGGTCTAAACTGGTTGTGTTTGGTTAAGGTAGGTCTTGGTCTAAACTAATTGTGTTTGGTTAAGGCAGGTTTTGGTCTAAACTGGTTGTGTTTGGTTAAGGCAGGTCTTGGTAAACTGGTTGTGTTTGGTTAAGGCAGATCTTGGTAAACTGGTTGTGTTTGGTTAAGGCAGGTCTTGATTTAAACTGGTTGTGTTTGGTTAAGACAGATCTTTGTAAACTGGTTGTGTTTGGTTAAGGCAGATCTTGGTAAACTGGTTGTGTTTGGTTAAGGCAGGTCTTGGTTTAAACTGGTTGTGTTTGGTTAAGGCAGATCTTGGTAAACTGGTTGTGTTTGGTTAAGGCAGGTCTTTGTAAACTGGTTGTGTTTGGTTAAGGCAGATCTTGGTAAACTGGTAGTGTTTGGTAAAGGCAGGTCTTTGTTTAAACTGGTTGTGTTTGGTTAGGGCAGATCTTGGTAAACTGGTTGTGTTTGGTTAAGGCAGATCTTGGTAAACTGGTTGTGTTTGGTTAAGGCAGATCTTGGTAAACTGGTAGTGTTTGGTAAAGGCAGGTCTTGGTCTAAACTGGTTGTGTTTCGTTAAGACAGATCTTGGTAAACTGGTTGTGTTTGGTTAAGGCAGATCTTGGTAAACTGGTTGTGTTTGGTTAAGGCAGATCTTGGTAAACTGGTTGTGTTTGGTTAAGGCAGGTCTTGGTAAACTGGTTGTGTTTGGTTAAGACAGGTCTTGGTTTAAACTGGTTGTGTTTGGTTAAGGCAGATCTTGGTAAACTGGTTGTGTTTGGTTAAGGCAGGTCTTGGTTTAAACTGGTTGTGTTTGGTTAAGGCAGATCTTGGTAAACTGGTTGAGTTTGGTTAAGGCAGATCTTGGTAAACTGGTTGTGTTTGGTTAAGACAGATCTTGGTAAACTGGTTGTGTTTGGTTAAGGCAGGTCTTGGTTTAAACTGATTGTGTTTGGTTAAGGCAGGTCTTGGTTTAAACTGGTTGTGTTTGGTTAAGACAGGTCTCAATGTAATTATGGTATATGATGTTTATGAATTGGCCATTCATGTGAACAATAAACAGAGAAAAGATATGGGGTTGATACACATAAGGCATAGTGTCCACAAAAAAAATAGTAAAAACGAGAATTATTGTTGTTCTTCCTCTAGAAGTCGCCATGACACCTTCAACAATTAGCTTCAAGTCAATATTTTTCAAGAAATTGGTGCATTTCTTGGGTTCTTTTACCACAGGTATATGCGACAGGCAGTGACTAGTACTGACTACTTATCTTAGTAAAAATTTTTCCCACATTCTTCAATCTTTTAATAAAGTCAACAGCTGTCGAAATCAGTGATAAGATCAGTAATAACAGTTAATGTTGCAGATTTTTACACCACACAGAGGTAAAATCAATCATAACAGTACCTATATATCTATAGGACACCTGTAGTATGCATTTTAATGATAGATAAAATATTTCACAGCTATGTTTCATCTGGTGACTCACACAAAACTTCTAAGTTTGAGCAAAGAAATGTTAAGGAATAATATTGACCCTTGGTCTTTGTCTACCCTCTGCGTCCACACTTCATCCAACATGAGCTCCTGAGGTTTTCTGGCATAGAAATGATTTTCAAAAATTTTTTAAATGGATTATTGTCCACAACACTGATCATAACTTATTAGGCTTTTGTCACATAGATAAAATTTGTTCCAGACTTATCTGCCCTTTAAACTGAATTTTTCAAGGTCCAGAATAACTTATAAATGAAATTAAATGCTGTGCTCAGAATTGGTATGAAGAAGAATCTGGTTTTTTTTCCAATCAAAGGCTCATGGAGGGCAAAGTCATTACAATCAAACGCCCATGGAGGGCAAAGTCATTCCAATCAAAGGCCCATTGAGGGCAAAGTCATTCCAATCAAAGGCCCATGGAGGGCAAAGTCATTCCAATCAAAGGCCCATGGGGGGCAAAGTCATTTCAATCAAAGGCCCATGGAGGGCAAAGTCATTACAATCAAAGGCCCATGGAGGGCAAAGTCATTCCAATCAAAGGCCCTTGGAGGGCAGTCATTACAATCAAAATCCCATGGAGGGCAAGGTCATTACAATCAAAGGCCCATGGAGGGCAGTCATTACAATCAAAGGTCCATGGAGGGCAGTCATTACAATCAAAGTTCCATGGACGGCAAAGTCATTACAATGATTATATTAAACAACATATATGAAAGGCAAAGATTTATTTTTTGCTCAGATATGTAAATGGTCCCAAAGTATACATGTATTCAGACCGGTCATTTAGTCTCATGCAGATCGCATATGACTGACATGTGAAGCTTATGCAAATTTGTGGCAAATTCCTTTGATCTTTGCAAATCTCATGGCAGACAATCTTCAAAACTTGACAGGTCTGGCGTATTGTAATGTTGTTTTAATGATATACATTTAAATTCTTGATTATCCTTGAAAATCCGTTTTAGCTACTGTTTTGGAGGGAGAGGAGTTATCTGATCCAAACAGATGTAAAGGATACATTATGACTGCTGTTTTCAGAAAATGGTAACCATATCAAAGTGTTGATATCAATACTTATCATAAATGACTCAGGCAATACACAGAGGCCAGGCATGGGGTAACTCTCCTTTAAGAAGACTTCATAGTTGTATTATGATGCCAGTTATGTTTTATAAAATGCTTAGGTAGTATGTGATACCGTTAATGATGTGCCCATTTGTTTGTTTGTCTGGATATTGGTTCTTTGTCTGTCTGTCTGTCTGTCCCCTCCCACGAATAACTGTTGAACAAAATTAGATATCCTCTTCAAACTTGGTATACAATACAAGTTGTTATACACAAAATTTGATCCACTTATGAGTTTGGTTCAGAGATCAAAGAAGTTTTTGCAGAAAATGGTGGGGGGGGGGGGTAATGCACCATTGGTAATTTTCCTTCTGCATCTTCACTTTTGTTGTTCCATGACACAAGTGGAAATTTGTATAGAATATGTCAATACCTTGTTAAAAAGGGACCATAGTTTGTATAGAATATGTCCATACCTTGTTAAAAGGGGACCAAAGTTTGTATAGAATATGTCCATACCTTGTTAAAAAGGGACCAAAGTTTGTATAGACTATGTTCATACCTTGTTCAAAAGGGACCAAAGTTTGTATAAAATATGTCCATACCTTGTTAAAAAGGACCAAATTTGTATAGAATATTTCCATACCTTGTTAAAAAGGGACCAATTTTAAGTTTGTATAGAATATGTCCATACCTTGTTAAAAAGGGACCAAAGTTTGTATAAGATATGTCCATACCTTGTTAAAAAGGGACCAAATTTTGTATAAAATATGTCCATACCTTGTTAAAAAGGGACCAAAGTTTGTATAGAATATTTCCATACCTTGTTAAAAAGGGACCAAAGTTT
>MJUU01023319.1:90586-101355 GCA_002080025.1 Modiolus philippinarum
TTGTATACTTAGGTTTACACTTGGAGTTTACAAACTGACTGTTGTATACTTAGGTATACACTTGGAGTTTACAAACTGACTGTTGTATACTTAGGTATACACTTGGAGTTTACAAACTGACTGTTGTATACTTGGGTATACACTTCGAGTTTACAAACTGACTATTGTATACTTGGGTATACACTTGGAGTTTACAAACTGACTGTTGTATACTTAGGTATACACTTGGAGTTTACTAACTGACTGTTGTATACTTGGGTATACACTTGGAGTTTACAAACTGACTGTTGTATTCTTGGGTATACACTTGGAGTTTACAAACTGACTTTTGTATACTTGGGTATACACTTGGACTTTACAAACTGACTGTTGTATACTTAGGTATACACTTGGAGTTTACAAACTGACTGTGTTGTATACTTGGGTATAACTTGGAGTTTACAAACTGACTGTTGTATACCGGGGTATACACTTGGAGTTTACAAACTTATATTAGACAATTTGTTGTATACTTGGGTATACACTTGGAGTTTACAAACTGACTGTTGTATACTTGGGTATACACTTGGAGTTTACAAACTGACTGTTGTATACTTGGGTATACACTTGGAGTTTACAAACTGACTGTTGTATACTTGGGTATACACTTGGAGTTTACAAACTGACTGTTGTATACTTGGGTATACACTTGGAGTTTACAAACTTATATTAGACAATTTGTTGTATATTGGGGTATACACTTGGAGTTTACAAACTGATATTTAACTATTTGATCCCTTTTTATAGACAAAAATGTAAATGTTATAAAAAAAAATTTCATGATTTTGATGTTGACCAGAAACAAACAAATTATTGAATTAAAAATACGGAAGTTAAGTGTACATTTAGTTTCTGCATATTACCATTTCGACAACTTATGTCTCATCAGTGCTGATAAAATCTAAACATGTAGAAGACCTAAAAACTGACATAGGACAAATAACCAATATGATCTAAATGGAATCCTAGAATCAGCTAAGGTCAGAGATTTGCACGAGGGTGATACTCCTTATTAATTTTGAACTGATATAGGATCTTAAATAGTAGCTGACGAAAGATGTCAAAGAGTTACAGGGTATGGTTGGAGTTAACCAGTGAACCTCTGTAGTCACAATATTGAAGTGTTATAGGATCTATCCACATTCAAGTGACTGATCTAATGTATCTTGTCTACAGAAGTTCAGTGGTTATCTTAGACGAAAGTTGTCAAAGTGATACAGGGTATGGTTGGAGTTAACCAGTGAACTGATGTACCCAAGATATTGAAGTGTTACAGGATCTATCCACATTCAAGTGACTGTGAATCTGTGATTTATCCTATCTTGTCTACAGAAGTTCGTCTACAGAAGTTCAGTGATAATCTCAGACGAAAGTTGTCGAAGCAATACAGAATATGATTTGAGATAACCATAGAACTTTTTTATTAAAAATATACACATCATACTATTTCACTTGTATAGACAGGATCTTAAAATGATTATTTTTCTTTGTTAAACAGGAATGAAAGTTAATACTGTTTGGTTGGTATATTTGGAGACACAGGTCTCGTGATCACTATATATTTGGGCGACAATATCTTCTTTCAAGGATGTATTTATTGTTTTTCATCATGCAATTGAAGCTTTATAAATTACGAAGATGAGATTAAAGGACATTTTGTCTTCAGTACTTTAAATCATTTACATACTTAGTATTTAGTACTTGATACATAGCACTTAGGCAGACTTGTAAGTATTGAGGTTGGTAGTTATCGGTAGACACTGAAATATTTTATATTGAAATTTTGTAATTTAAATAATATGATGTACATGTAGTTTTAGTCCAAAGATTACCATATAGCATGTAATTTTTACAGTTGCCGAATTCTTGATTCGTTCCTTAAAGAAGGGTATTTAATTTTAGCAGTCATCAATTTCCATGAATGGAAAATTGAATTGTATGAAAATATACTGACTGATATTACGTTAGTTTGTGCTTCCATTAATTTAGCGAATATAGCAAAAATTAAAACCATGAAAAAATTACCTGCTGACAATATGAACAAGAATTTATGTGTATTTTCTCTGTCTTTTGCAGGAAATGCCAGACGTAGAATCAGACATGCCGTGGAGCCTATGGACACAATTTTTGTAAAACATGTAAGAGAAGATAGCCCTGCACACCTTGCTGGTTTATGTACTGGAGATAGGATTTTATCAGTTAACGATTACCCTGTGACGGGAAAAACATATCAACAAGTTGTATCACAGATCCAGTCTGGAGAATCAACACTGAAACTAGAGGTTTTACCCAAGGATCAAGATATACTACAGATGGTAAGTGATAGTGACTAGCCAGGGCAGGGGACCAGATTAACAGGAAGTAGATACAATGGGGAGAATCTACACTAAAACTAGTGGTATAACCGAAAGATCAAGATATACTGCAGATGGTATATTTTAACTACTAACAAGGGCAGGGGACCAGGTTACCAGGGATGGATCAACTTTTTATGCCCCCGCTGTTAGGCGATGGGGGCATTAAGTCTACCCTTGTCCGTCCGTACGTCCGTCCGTACATCCGTCCGTACGTCTGTACGTACGTTCGAAATTTTCTTCAAAGATTTCTCAGCATATGTATGCAGGAATGATTTGATATTTGGTGTGAAGTTTTGGTATGATGAGTTGTACCGTGTCTCCCCTTTTCAAGTCAGTCACTCATCTACTTCCTGTTTGACGAAATATCTGTATGGCGGCAGTATCCGTGTCCCATGGACACATTTTCTTTTATTAAGATTACTGGTATAATTTGGGGGTTTCATACTACCTTAAGACTGGATAAGAATAATTATCCCCGGCTTGTGATAGGATGATATCATGTTGGTACAAACCCATGCACCCTTCTCGTTGTTTAGAACGTTGCTAGTACCAGTGCCATGGCATTCATTTATGTTAACGTCACATATTCTATGACGTTAGTAATTAAGATCTGGCACCAAAAACTTTATAACCTTAAGAAATCACTATACCAAAATCAAATCGCGTAAAAACAGTGAAGTCTGAGGTTGGTACCTAAGGTACCATCCTCGACATGGAAAGTGGGGCATTTTTTGCATATTTATCATACTTGTTTTATTACGCAACACAGAAGACGTTGAAATTTGAGTACATATTTACTTCCATTGATATGATTTTTGGTGCAATAAAAGGCAAAGCCTTGGATAAATCCGTTACCTACATTTCTACCTGTAGGCTTTGAGATTGTTCCACTCTTCAGCGCCACTGTACAGCCTTCGGCTACGGCTCAGGCTGCGCGGAAGTGCTTCAGGGTGGTACAGTCTCCATGCCTACAGGTATATATGTAGGTAACTGATATTATCCCCGGTTGGCAATAAATGTCGGCTTCTGATTGGTTGGTAGCCCGTTGGTACATGTACAACACTAATGCACCAGTTTCGTTTTTAAGAACGTTGCTAGCGCCAGCACCATGAAATTTCTTTGTGTTAACGTCACATATTCTATGAGGTTAGAAGTTATATCTGGAGCCAAAACATAAATAACCATAAGAAAGCACTTAACCGAAACAAAATGGCCTAAAAATGACAAAGTCTGAGTACCATCTTCGACTTGGAAAATTGGGCATTTTCTGCATATATATCATATTATTTTAAATGCCAAACATTGATATTAAGTACAGATTCGCGTCCATTCATATGCTTTTTCGGTGCTATAAAAGGCCAAGCCAGGGATAAATCCATTACTTACGTTTCTACCCATAGGCATTGAGATTGTACCACCCTTCAGCACCACTGTACAGCCTTCGGCTATGGCTCCGGTTGCGCGGAAGTGCTTCAGGGTGGTACAATCTCAATGCCTACGGGTATAAACGTACCCTTCAGCACCACTGTACAGCCTTCGGCTATGCCTTAGTCTGCACAGAAGTGCCTCAGGGTGGTACAATCTCAATGCCTACGGGTATAAACGTACCCTTCAGCACCACTGTACAGCCTTCGGCTATGCCTTAGTCTGCACAGAAGTGCTTCAGGGCAGTACAATCTCAATGCCTACGGGTATAAACGTACCCTTCAGCACCACTGTACAGCCTTCGGCTACGTCTTAAACTGAACAGAAGTGCTTCAGGGCGGTACAATCTCAATGCCTACGGGTATAAACGTAACCTTCAGCTCCACTTTACAGCCTTCAGCTATGCCTTAGTCTGCACAGAATTGCTTCAGGGTGGTACAATTTCAATACCTACGGGTATAAACGTACCCTTCAGCACCACTGTACAGCCTTAGGCTACACCTTAGTCTGCACAGAAGTGCTTCAGGGCGGTACAATCTCAATGCCTACGGGTATAAACGTACCCTTCAGCACCACTGTACAGCCTTCAGCTACGCCTTAGTCTGCACAGAAGTGCTTCAGGGCAGTACAATCTCAATACCTACGGGTATAAACGTACCCTTCAGCACCACTGTACAGCCTTCGGTTACGCCTTAGTCTGCACAGAAGTGCTTCAGGGCAGTACAATCTCAATACCTACGGGTATAAATGTACCCTTCAGCACCACTGTACAGCCTTCGGCTACACCTTAGTCTGCACAGAAGTGCTTCAGGGCAGTACAATCTCAATACCTATGGGTATAAACGTACCTTTCAGTACCACCGTACAGCGCTAGCCTTCAGCTAAGCCTTAGTCTGCACAGAAGTGCTTCAGGGTGGTACAATCTCAATACCTACAGGTATAAACGTACCTTTCAGTACCACTGCACAGCCTTCGGCTACGCCTTAGTCTGCACAGAAGTGCTTCAGGGTGGTACAATCTCAATGCCTACGGGTATAAACATACCCTTCAGCACCACTGTACAGCCTTCGGCTACGCCTTAGTCTGCACAGAAGTGCTTCAGGGTGGTACAATCTCAATGCCTACAGGTATAAACATACCCTTCAGCACCACCATACAGCCTTCGGCTTAACCTTTAGTCTTCACAGAAGTGCTTCAGGGTGGTACAATCTCAATGCCTACGGGTATAAACGTACCCTTCAGTACCACTGTACAGCCTTCGGCTACACCTTAGTCTGCACAGAAGTGCTTCAGGGTGGTACAATCTCAATACCTACGGGTATAAACGTACCCTTCAGCACCAGCGTACAGCCTTCGGCTAAACCTTAGTCTGCACAGAAGTGCTTCAGGGTGGTACAATCTCAATGCCTACGGGTATAAACGTACCCTTCAGTACCACCGAACAGCCTTCGGCTACACCTTAGTCTGCACAGAAGTGCTTCAGGGTGGTACAATCTCAATACCTACGGGTATAAACATACCCTTCAGTACCACCGTACAGCCTTCGGCTAAGCCTTAGTCTGCACAGAAGTGCTTCAGGGCGGTACAATCTCAATACCTACGGGTATAAACGTACCCTTCAGTACCACCGTACAGCCTTCGGCTACGCCTTAGTCTGCACAGAAGTGCTTCAGGGCGGTACAATCTCAATGCCTACGGGTATAAACGTACCCTTTAGCACCACTTTACAGCTTTCGGCTACGCCTTAGTCTGCACAGAAGTGCTTCAGGGCGGTACAATCTCAATACCTACGGGTATAAACGTAGGTAACTGATAATGCAATTTGATTAGTTTTTGTCCAAGATATTTTTACTTTTAAGAGGAAGAGGGTGAATTTTTACCAAAATAATTCATTTATTTTCTGTAATTTTAGAGAATAGTGTGATTTACGGGTGCCACCTCTCAGGAAAATTTTGATTTTAGAGAATTTTCGTAAAATGTTATACAGCTTTGTTCATTATAAGGGACACCTGCACCACAAAGTTCATAGCCCTGGCAAATATTTGTATAACAGCTCACTGTTTTGAATTCCTTCTTGTGCAAATCTGTACATTATAGTTAATTTACATAACAATGAATTAAATTCACATAAATTATAGAAGAAAAAACATTTAGTTTTATACCAAGTTAAGTTAACTTTCTTTTGCTTATGAATAAACACTGACAAATTTGCTGACAATTTCACTGTAGGAAAATAAAATGTTTCATTATGTAAAAATTGGGATGTAAAATTTACATGGTCTGATTAGCTGACAAAGGCATTTAAATGTTAGAAAATGAACAAATTTAAATGTATTTGAGCCTATGATTATTTTGTCCCTCCATGAAGATGTCAGATAAATGTTATTGTCGGACAAATTGATTTGAATTAATGTGTTAAGTACTGTGAAATGTCTTTTGTGTGGGATCTTATTACAGTAAATATCCATGATGTTTTGATACATTGGTACATTGAATGAGATATTGGTAAGTAAGAGAATGATCAAAGTCTTTAACACAATATTAACAGATTTGGCTTTTGACATTGTATTGGAAATTCTTATTATGGTGTCTAGTTATCATATCCTGTAGTATCCTTCCTCCATAATAAAATAAAATTTCTTAGCCTAGGTGCTCAAATTTTTTTAATTACATGTATAATAATACATCCATTTTTGTTGAATTTCTTGAGTAATACAACATTTAAATAAAAAAACAAATTTAACTACAGGATTTTTTGCCTGACCTTAACTTGTAAAATTGTAATAATTTACACACAGACATTAGGACATTATTTAAAATATCTTATTTAATTTTCTGAATTGTTAAACTCCTTGGTTCTGACCATTATTTAGGGATTTTATCCCCTGAAAATTTCTGTGTCAACTAAGTGTTATAACTGAAGTAGAATTGACTGGTGAATTGAAAGTTTAATTCTGGATTTTGACATTATAGACTAAAGTAATAAGGTTATGGTAGTATCCCCATTTATATACAAAATCTGTCTTAAAAATTCTGGAGTTTCACGACAAATACTGCAATGTTATATAGTCATCTGATTATACCAACATTGTATTAAAAAACATAATAAATGTTGTCATCACAAAAAATGGATTAAAAATTGTCATTTGTTACGAGGGGTTTGTGTGATTCACGTAATTTATTTGACAAAATGTAAATGTAGGATACGTGATCAAGGTATGAAATAAACAAATGTTCCACGATTATATAATTCAGAGTAGAAATAGATATGTTTTCTCTAAATTTGTTACCTTGTAATAAAAACGTCAACTTTAAAGTTTGTTTTTTATGTAAACGTCTTCAAGAAGACAAACGATATACAGGTATTGTATTATATAAGGTAGAAATTCTGTCAGGAAATATTCAATATTGTGTCGGAGTGAAGTGACAATTTTAATTAAATTATACTTTTAAAGTAGCTTAAAGTATTTATTTTTCTATTTCTATCCATTGAATCAAGGTGACAAAATATGTTATTGTGGTGCACCGTTAAAATTAGGTAGCTGGAGACCACATTTAATTTATTGTCGAAGTAGTACTGATTCAGGGATTATATGTTAACGTGAGAGGTTGTATTGTAAGACAAGCGGTTTTATGTCAATGTTATTTGGTTTAGAGATTATGTTTGCACCGAATTATACCGACTGGGAAAGGACGCTGTTTTCACACGGAGTATTGTTAGAAATGTCACAATAATATTCTGTGCCACATATAAATTTGGTAAGTAGCTGTTTGATCTGGACATTGACTGGTTATTCCCCCTTTTTTTGTACTCAAACTATTTAGTGTAATTTAAAGGCAGTGGAATAAATACACGACAAGTCAGTGTAGAAGAGAAGAACTTGATCAGATCATTTTGTATGTAATAACAGTAGAATTAATCATTAAAAGACAAATTAAAGAAACCAGATTGTTACATCGAAGTATAATTAGTTTTTGCATAAGGGGCATATTTTATCGAGTGTAGAGCACTGTAAAAAAGAGTACTGTCTACTGAAATATATGATGATTCTTGACTAAATCCTGCGGGAAGTCTTGAGTTTGATTTTTCTTCCATAGTGCGACAGTGTTCTAACAGCAGACTAGGCTCCTTTAGCTATCCGGCAGATTAGTGGCGAGCACCCCTTGACCCATCATTCAAAATTGCGTATTGTCATATTCTCTCCTTTCAAGATTGTAGTCATGGAGTTAGTAGTCTACCTGTATTGGGTTACTATACTATAGGGAAACGGGACAGATAAAGGGGAGGTTTGGGTACCCATAAACCGGTTTAACCTTACCGCTAGCTTTTGCTAGTGCCGGTACCAAATCCAGCTGTCCTGAGTTCCTATCGTTGTTTACATTTGTCTTTTGGCTTATTTGTGTTTTTCCTGTGTAGTTCCCTAGCAGATTGTGGCATGTAATTATAATTTTCAGCCATTGTAGGTGTTTCCTGTTGTCCCTTTTATTTCATAAGACAAAATTATATGAGTGAAAAATATATCAATCTTTGATCAAGGTGATTTTTGTTCAAATATAGATTTAGATGAAAGTATATATCGAAAATGTGCACCAATTTTTTTAAATAAGAAATGTATTCTGTGTTATGTATTGCAATGTTTTAACTTCCATCATATTACTATTCCAAATGCGTAGGAGTCTGGCTTCGGGGTAAAAGATCCACAAATTCCCATTGTAATTTATTCTGAATAACATTGAGTTAAGTTTACTTTGCTATCAATCGATATTCAGGGATATCTACAACACAGAACTTCCATCATATTACTATTCCAAATGCAGAGGAGTCTGGCTTCGGGGTAAAAGATCCACAAATTCCCATTGTAATTTATTCTGAATAACATTGAGTTAACTTGACTTTGCTATCAATCGATATTCAGGGATATCTACAACACAGAACCATTCTCCTTGTTTGGAATAGTATTATGATAGGGATGATTTTGGAAGAACTACTTTGGAGTTTTTATACGACCGCAAAAATTTTTGCAGTCGTATATTGGTATGGTGCTGTCGTCGTCATCATTGTCGTTGTCGTCTGTAGACACTTTTGTTTTTGGTCAATAACTTTTGTTCCAGTAGATAAATCCTTTTGAAATTTTAACATAATGTTCTTTGGTACAAAAGGAAGGCTTGGAGTAGTTTTGGTCATTGTGACCCCTCCCGTTTATAAAAAAGTGGCCGAAAAGGGTTAAATTGGGTGTTTTCACATAATTGTCTGTAGAATCTTTATTATTAATTGGATTTTGATGGGTTTTCTTTCAGTGTGCTCCTGAGGAAATTAACTGTCAGGAGTATGGCAACGGATTTCACGTAGCATGTACCGTTCCCGAGATAAATGGGGGCCCAAAAGGGGCGAATCAAAAAAAAATTTTTTTTAATTTTTTGTCCGATTTTGATGCAGTTTTTTTCAATGGATTGCTTATGAAAGATTAACACAGTGTTCTGCTATTACATTTTTGGTAACTTGTTTCCTTACCTAGCTATAAGGGGCCAAACAGGGCCAAATTGCTAATTTGCATATTACCTAAAATTTTTATTTTTCATCGGATTTCGATGAAATTTTTTTCTTTAGAATCCTCTTGATATAACCTTTCGGCAGTATGTCAACTGATTTGGCGTAGCTCTTACCGTTTCCGAGCTAGAAACAAACAAACATTACACAATCTATTGAAATACAAAAATCATTGTGTAAACAAGAGTCTAGAACAGGTAAAAATTGTCTGAGAAAGCTCGGTAATTAGGACATTTAAATCAGCGGCAGATCTGTGTGACAGTACCCGTCTGTCAAACGGTGTTAACTATTACACATGTAATGATGAATCTAAGCGCTACATGTGAGCGTCAAGTTGTGGGAAATTAACATCAAATTAGAGTTACAGGGTCTCCGAGGGTTCAAGTTCAACAGAGGTCATATTATTGGTAGTAAATTTTTAATGATATTTAAGCAGGGTCAGAGTTAACAGAAATCGTCAGTCATGTCAGTCCTAGACCACCAAAAAACTGCTGGGTCTGACAAATTTAGGATATGTGGCAGTCTGAATGACCCAAGAAACAATTACCTGTATTAGTGGTAGGCAATATAAACAAAAATTTCCATTAGTCAAAGTGGCTTCAAATAATGTATTATTGTTATCCATTCATACAAAAGAAAATGATTAGGTGACTTGAGTTTAGGATGTGCCTCTTTTTTGGGAGGGGAATGATATATATTTGATTATTTATTGGATGCTCAAATTTGAGTATAATTGATGTCACCAAGTTTGACAAAACTATTTGTAGAATTGTGATATTTGTATTATATCATAACCTGTATTTATTTTAAAATTTTTATTTCCACTTTGATTATGATTTGTAGTTAAATATTTTTCACTGTTTAAAAACAAATACAAATATAAGAGTATAGATATAATACTGATTACAACACATCAAAACAATTGATGAGCCCTTAGATACAGCATACATAACAAACTATGTGACCTTCAGGAAGGTCATTCAGTTAAAAGTTCTTCACTTTATGTCAGCTTACGTCATCAGGCTTCACAGACTGTGTTACTTGGAATATATTTATTAGTTCATTTCATCCGGATGTAAGCCTTAACTAAATACCAAATTTACTGTAAATATACTTTCTGTCTCTTCAGTCTATATCATGGAAGAAGTCAACTGAAGCCTTTTGTAAGGCCATTAAAAAATTCTTTTATTCTCTTTCAAGCTTTTGAAAACTCAGTGTTTTTTTTTTTTGGTTTGTAATTTTTTATCAGTTATAATAAAAAATTCTAATGCTGTAAATTTGTTGAATGACCTGAAATTAGCAAAAAATGAAACTAAAAATTTGAGCCTTGGTAGGTTGATATGGCAATATCAGTCTGGGTATGTTTGGTAGGTTGATATGGCAATATCAGTCTGGGTATG
>MJUU01023319.1:101901-127967 GCA_002080025.1 Modiolus philippinarum
AGGTTGATATGGCCATATCAGTCTGGGTATGTTTGGTAGGTTGATATGGCCATATCAGTCTGGGTATGCTTGTATGGGTAGTTTACTTCCAGTATTATTTCTAATGCAAAACACAGCATATCTGTGCTAAGTATGTAATAAATATATATGTAGGTTTGTAGTTTGTACCCAAAATAAGCTTAAGATGGACTTTTGGTACCCGAGAGGATTTCCTTTATTGTATGAAACAGTAATGGATATACTTGTGCTTCTGTCGATAATTTTTTTTGTCTTATTTTGCAGGCATACAAAAATACTCACACTCTATCCCAGGATTCCTTGTACCACAGTCGGAATAATGGAAATTCAAACGGGAATTCCGCCTCGCGTGTGAGGTCGCCACCAGGTTATAGTTTGTCATCAATGGAGAACTTGGCGCCATCTTCAGCAGGAGGAGATGATCATGATATGGAAAATATCCAATCAGCTTACAGCTCTGATCAGAATCGTAATGTTAAACCTTCAGTGTCATACACTTCTGGATTAAGTGTTTATCATGAACCCTCGAGACATGGTAATAATAATACAAGAGGTGAAACAAGATCATTTGTTGATAAAAGAAAAGAATTTGAAGCAAAAGTTAAAGATTATTCTGACCCACCACCAAATAAAACGTTTTCATTCGGACTTTATTACCCTACACCAAAGAAGGAAAGGTCAGAGGTCACATTCAGACGTTCTAGAGACAATATATTACAGCCTAACGATTCACAGGAAAACATTGCTAAATCTGTTAGGACTGCCCGAGTTATTCCCCTTGAAAAGAGACACTCCAGGGAAGAACAATCCCAGGATTCCATAGTCAGCTCAGGCAATTCAACAGGATATACAATGTCAACATCACCATCACGCCATAGTTATCCAGATTCCATGAGAAATAACCCACCGTTACCCCCACCAAGATCATTTACATCACCAGAACGACGTGAAATACATACAACCACCAGACATTATGTACCTGTAGTGTCCCAAGGACCTGTCTCAAGGTCATCCAAAATGTCTTCTAGTTTAGACAATTTAGATTCTAGACCAGAGACCTATCAAACAGAAAGGAATTTACGAACTAATTATAGTACGACGAGGATTTACGAACATCCGAGTCAAAATAGTGGTACGAGAACTTTTATTGTGAAAATAAACGACAGTGGAAATGAAAGTGACAATGATGAGAATCAGAATCAGAACAGAAGTTCTTATGGAACGGCATTTGCCTTAACAAGATCCCCTCATTCTACTTCTATAGAAATTAAAGCAAAAGAAAGACCAAGAGTGTCTCAGCGTAAAAAACAATTTGAAAGTGGACAAATTGAAAATTCTACAAGTTCGTCATCACCTAGTGTAAATAGATATAAAACTGAAATTCAAAAAATCACTTCATTAGGGAAATTTAATAGTGTGTCTGCTCGTCTACAAAACTTTGAAAAACTTGAAGATGGGCAACAAAGTGCTCCAAAATTACGGAGAATGTCATCAACAGAACGTTACTCTTCCCCAGAAGCCCAACCAGTTAGTCATTTACCCAATCAAAGCCAACCACAGTACCAGGAACAAGCACCAATCAGAATTTATGTTTCACAAGGTACATCTAATAACCAGTCATCCCCAATCGTTGAAATTGTCCCCATGTCTATGTATCAAGGAAATAATGAAGTAGATTCACAGTCAGGTGGAGGGTACCAGTCACAATCTGGTGGAGGGGGACCAGTAAACAAGACACCAGTTCTCGTCCAACATGAAAATGTTGATAGTGGTCGACTTGAACATGAAATGGAGGAGGATGGAAAACATGGCCAGAAACCTGTCAGAAAACCATCATTCCTGGCCGCTGTGAATGCTTCTCAGGAAACTTGTAAGTAGATGTTGATTCAAGTTTTAGGTCATATGCCGGGGTCCTAGAGTTCAGAAAAACCATCATTGCTGGCTGCTGTGATTGCTTCTCAGGACAACTGAAAGTAGTTATAGTTCCAAGGTCATAGAGGTCATAGTGGTCAATTTCATTTTGTTAAGGCATTGATAACAAATTTAGACGAATTTGTTTCATGGTTTTTATATGCCCTTCTAACGACGGACGTATTATGGTATACCGATGTCCAATTGTCCGTCCAGTTCATATGTCGCGCTCTAACTTGACAACCCTTTGGCCATTTCATTTCAAACTTTTTAGAGGTATTAGGTATGATGGCCTCACAATCTATACTTTTTTGTGAAATTTTGATTTTTCTTGCAAGACTTGTGGGACTTTATTCGTCAATTTTAAGTCAATTTTTTACACGTCGCGCTTTAACTTGACAACCCTTTGTCCAATTCACTTCAAACTTTGTAGAGGGATTGGATGTGATGACCTCACGATCTGTATATTTTTTCCTGAAATTTGCATTTTTCTTGCAAGAGTTATGGGACTTTGTTGTCAACGACAACAATTTTAAGGCAACTTTTCACATGTCGCTCTCTAACTGATAAGTACTTTGATCAGCTCACTTTGAACTTTGCAGATTAATTTCTGAAAGAGATATCAATCTTAATTAAGCAGTTATAAGTGCTCCTGTATTGAGAACACCTTACCTAAATCACTTAAAGTTTTGAAGGGTGACGACAGGCGTATCATGCGACTTGGCACAGCTGTTTATTAAGATTATTCATTGATAATTTGGTAACTTGACCTACATTCAAAACAATTTAAAAAGTTTAACCTACATTTCACACTAGAATGATTAGCAGAAGCTATCTATTTCTTGACATAACAACAGTTAACCAAAGTTCAACTCATTTTTAATTGCATTCCAGTCCAAAAATATTTACTGAGAGTGTTAAGATTGAATCCCTATTACCTATATTTATACTAGTTTTAGTCCATAATTTACATATATAATCATGATAATCATAATAAAAGTAAAAATAACACTTCATAATTAAGATAATCATTAAAATGTAGCTTGGATTATCTTTTTACTTAGTAAAATTTAAGAATATATCTAGTAATGACAGGCAAAATGACATGTTTTGTATTCAGTGCCCATTATGTTTTAAATATAAAAGAATATGTACACATTAAAAATTGAATTGTATTTCCTGGAAGGGAATACTTGTAATGATTTGAAAACAAGAGTTTTTTGAAATGTACAAAAAAAGACAATTTTTAGTCCCCTACCTGCTTCGCTGAAGGGGACTTTAGGTTTGCACTGGTCAGTCCGTCACACTCGGTTTTCCGGAATTTTTTCCCATACTATAAGAGATATTCATCTAATATTTGGCTTGTAAGTCTACCACCATAAGTTACAGATCAAGTTCGAGTTTGGTTCCAGTTCATTGATTTTGGGTAGAGTTATGGGCCTTTGACTTAGAAAATTTTGGTAAAATATAGGTTTGCTTTGTGAGTCTACCACTATGAGTTACAGATGAAGTTCGAGTTTGGTTCCGGTCCATTGTTTTTGGACGGAGTTATGGGCCTTTGACCTAGAAAATTTTGGTGAAATATAGGTTTTCCGTACTTTTTTTTCTAATCCGTTCCAGATATGAAGCTAATATTTGCTGTATGAGTCTACCACTATGAGTTACAGATGAAGTTTGAGTTTGGTTCTGGTCAATTGATTTTGGACGGAGCTATGGGCCTTTGACTTAGAAAATTTTGTTTTCTGGACTTTTTTTCTAAACTGTTCCAGATATGAAGCTGATATTTGCTATGTGAGTCTACCATTATAAGTTACAGATGAAGTTCAAGTTTGGTTCTATTCCATTGATAAATGACGAAGTTATAGGCCTTGGACTTAGAAAATTTAGGTAAAATATAGGTTTTCCAGACCCTTTTATGCCCCCAGATCGAGGATCGGGATATTGTTCATGTTGTTTTTGTCCTGTCTGTCTGTCTGTTTGTCTGTGCGTGGGAAACTTTAACCTTGGCTATTACTTTTAAACAATATATGGTAGACTTTTGATACTTAGCAAGTGTATAGGTCTAGTCAAGAGGAACATAAATATGAAAAAAAATTAGGTCAGGTCAAATGTCAAGGTCACAGAGGTTAAAAAGGGGTGAATTTGGCTGTTTTCACATAACTGACTGTAGAATCCTTATTATTTATCCTATTGAAATGGGGTTTGTTTTATGTTAGTGCTAATAAAATTGCGCAACAGGAGTATGTCGACAGTTTACTGTTTTTGAGAAACAAGAGGCCCAAAGGGGGACAAATGGAAAAAAATGAATTTTTTCAATTTTTTGTCGGATCTTGATGCAGTAATTTTCTGTAAGTTTCTTATAGCATGTTTAAACAGATATTTTTAACAATTAAAATCATTTCAATAAACAAGAGGCCAAGAGGGGCTTCATCTGTTTCAAAGGGGTTAAATTGGGTGTTTTTATGGTAATAAACAACTTTTGAACTATGTAAGATAGACTTTTAACACTTGGCAAGTGTATAGGTCTTGTCAAGAGGAACATAAATATGCAAAAAAATTAGGTCAAAGGTCAAGGTCCTAGGGGTCAAAAAGGGGTAAAATTGGGTATTTTCATATATTTTACTTTAGAATCTGGGGGCATATGTAGTGTTTCACAAACACATCTTGTTTCTAACTGTTTCAGATATTTAGCTGATATTTGCATTGTTAATCAACCACTATGGGTTACAGATCAAGTTTTGAGTATTGGTTGGGTCCAATAATTTTTGAAGGAGTTATGACCCTTGGGCTCTGAAAACTTTTCTTCTTTAATTATTTTTGCTAGTATAACAAGAATTATTCCACCGGTAGGGGACTTCTGTATTGCCTTGCAATAAGATCCACACTTGTTTATATATAAAGTAAAAATTTTAAAATTTTCCCTTATGCACATCTTGATATTTTGTGTGATAATTTCCTCTTTATTGTTGTGTCTGTTTCCTGGATTATGGTCAGGAAGGATGATCTCCTGAACGGTGTTAGGTATGTCCACATACAGTATTGTCTATAAATAGGATCTGTCAACAAAAATATAACTTTATTCATAATGTTGGGACTTTGTCAATAGGATTGATTGTTTTTAGTGAATAAGTACATGTATTTACAAGATACATGTATCGTTATTACCAATGATCAGCTGATGAAGTGCAGAACTATTGTTTACTATCGGAAATATGTAATATGTTTATTTTTTTCACAACAATGGTCAGGGCAGTGCATAATAATTGGACGTTTCCTGGTGGAGGTATTTAATATAAGGAAATAAATCACTTTGTGTGTTATAAGACAATTATACATATATACATGTACATGTATCATGTACTAAGCATTGGAAATGTTAAAATACTGATATAATAATTGGGAGATGTTTATAAAAGTTTGTTTTCTTGGTTCCACACCATTTGACGGTAAGTGTTAATGTTAGGAAGGACTATGTTTTCTTGGTTCCACACCATTTGACGGTAAGTGTTAACATTAGGAAGGACTAAGCGTCCTGTTGGTATCATAATTACCATGTATCAAACAGTAAGACTTTGTATTCCTGACCATATGTGAAAAGGTGTGTCAATTACCTGCCCAGAGATTCTCTCCAGGTCTTCTGGCTTCCTCTACCACTAAAACAGACTGTCGTGAGGCTAAAATTAGTACATACATATAAACAAACAAACTTGAGATAAAACACCCCACACCATACATCATCTATAGTATTTATGAATTTTTCACACCATTAATAAAATGTTTCAGTCAATAAAACAAACAATAAATGAATGAAATGTGTACTTCCTTATAAGGTCATGTAGTAATTCTTTCTCCCAAGTTTTAATGGGGAAGACCTGGAGAGAACATCTATATGATCTGTTCTTTATAGAGTGACTTGTCCTTGTTGATTTAAATCTGTAGTAAAGGAACTAAATCAGTGAAATATTTGACTTGTAATAATCTAATGATAGCATTTGACAGGAATATTGACATTATCTGGCCTTTGTTGAGTCAGGTTTGGTCCTTTATTGTTTATTGAGAGCCTATAAGAAAAAACTCAATGAGATAGGCATTAAATTAAAAGGTCAAATTATAATCTGATTATTAAAACTAAAACTAGGATTTGACAGAAATATGAACATCCTGTAAACAATATATGTTTGTTTTATCATGGCAATATTGACTTTATCATGATTGTAATTGGTTTTATAGATGGAAGCTCTACAGAGGAAATGTCCAGCCCAGATACTCCGCCATCACAGTCATGGAGACCTGAAAGTACTCATACCACTAGTATCTCTTATACTACTTCTAGTAAGTACACAAATATACACACACAGATACACACATACTACTCCTGAGAGTACTCTTACCACCAGTGTCTCTTTTACAACTTCTAGTGGGTACACACATCTACACACACAGATACACACAAATATACACACATGCTACTCCTGAAAGTACTCATACCACCAGTATCTCTTATATTACTTCTAGTAAGTACACACATATACACACACAGATCACACATATACACACAAAGAAACACACACATACTACACACAAATATACACACATACAAGTCCTGAGAGTACTCATACCACTAGTATCTCTTATACCACTTCTAGTAAGAGGAAACTTTGGGATTTTGCACACACACCCTGAAATACACATGCCACATTAAGTACACATACCGATAAGATCATGTACACATACAGAAAGGACAGTGCTCCCTTGTTTTACCATCTCCTCTTTAATGGTGGTTCCTCACATGTAGCCCATTTTCAATGTACATTTTTCGAAAAGTTCTATAGCATCCATGTTATTTATTCTCTTGATAAATCGTCGCCTCACTTATTGCCAAATTTTTCCCTGGTCTCAAAGGTGTCTGTATAATGATTGAGTACTGTACTCGGTATTGATGTAGAAAATAATAGCTTGTGATCCTGATTGATTGAGTACTGTACTCGGTATTGATGTAGAAAAGAATAGCTTGTGATCCTGATTGATTGAGTACTGTACCCTGTATTGATGTAGAAAATAATAGCTTGTGATCCTGATTGATTGAGTACTATACTCGTTATTGATGTAGAAAAGAATAGCTTGTGATCCTGATTGATTGAGTACTGTACTCAGTATTGATGTAGACAAGAATAGCTCGTGGTCCTGAGAAGAAAGCTTTACTTTTGTATACATTTTGAGGCAATTTTTACTGCAAACTATTTTTTTTTTAAAACAGGATATTTAATTTAAAAGATAAAAGGCAAAAAAAAAATTTGGTGGTTATTTCAATATCTGTGACCCCATCTTACTACACCGGACTGACACTTAATTGTGTTAGACAAACACACACACACACATTCAGATGATGAATATATACCACTGAACACATTTTAACATAATCTAATCAACACTGTCATTATGTAGATAGCTGTAAAAGGTTGACATTTCCAAATGAAAAAAAAAAGATAATTTATTGTGATATTATTTTCCATAATTTCACTCTAATTTCACTCTGGGAAGTGACTGTTAGGTTCACATCTCTTCAGATTAACATACAAATGAAGTTACCTTTCAAATATGTATAAGGATCTATATAATAAAAGCAATAACTTATTTAGATTATGATTAATTATTCAAAATATTCAACTCATGATCAAAAAAATCCATAAGCCCCTCATTTTCTTCACGCATTGTGAATTGCTGAATTGTTGGGTCATTAATTGAATATTTTGCAATAATTATCTCTGATAGTATAATTCTGGATATATTTTAGTATAAAATGTATAAACATAGTTGCCAACCTCTGACAATGAAAAATCATGACATGACATGAGGTACCAAAAAGCGTGTGAAAACGCGTGACATACTTTCGGACTCTTGAAAAAAATTCATATAAAATCAATTTGCCAATATAAACACCCATTGTACCCAAAATTTGCCTGTTTTGCTGATTTTAGGTTTACCGAGTATTCATAACAATTACAAGTCAAAAAGGCAAGAGTTAGCAGAGTTCTCAGCCTTGTCCTTGATGATTACATCATTCAACAATTTTTTTTTTTGTAGCTGGCAAGGAGGAAATGGGCTAAAACCCGTTTTAACAGATAAATGGTTTCAAATGAGCCCTAGCTTTTGTATATCCGACTAAATCACTTTCTGTTAATGATCCAATATAAATGTGTAAACTGCATAGCCCCCTACTCCACGATCACTTTCTTTGACTTCAAATTAATTCATCAAACTCGGACTCCCAAATTTTGTTTTGCTATCACTGATCCGGTACAAAAATATCGTTTTCTATTTGCACTCGTGTCTTTAGTCATCGTACACAACCAAGAAATTTATTGAAACGATGCAAATCAGTTGTTTTGCCGAATCGAAGTTTGCAATTTACCGTGCAGTCATGAAAAGTCCAGAGAATCACAGGTGTCGATAGCGCTAATAACCAAAAACAATAACAATGGTTGTGGAAAAATTCAGAGAATCACGAATAACGCGATATCGCTAATAACCAAAAACGTAAACAACGAAAAAGCGTGTAATGGCGTGTGAAGTTCTGAAAAGCGTGTACACGCCGTGTGACAAAATCTACGCGTGTAAACCGTTGAAAAAGCGTGTGTAACACGCGAAAATCATGTGAGTTGGCAACTATGTGTATAAAATAATAAACACCTCCTGTTTTCAGGTATCATGCCTCCACCTTCAACCACCGGACTGACTCTTACAAGTACTCCAATTAAAGATACATCACCACAAGTTAAACTCAGGAAAAAGTCAGAATGTAAGTGTAATATTTATTTGGGGACATTTTCTTTCTTAGGAATATTGTGAAAATAAAATGTTGGTTTATAGTGTATTACCGTATAGCGGGTAATTTTCGCGAGGTTCTATTTTTCGCTATATTCGCGAGGTGTCTGGAAGGGCAAAAATAAAAACCCGCGAAATTAAAGTCAGTATATCTTCATAAATATCTTTCCCTTACACAATTTTCCATTCGCGAAAATTGATGACCGCTAAAATTAACTACCCCTCTTTGAGGAACGAATCGCGAAATTTGGCAACCGCGAAAATTACCCGCTATACGGTACTTTATATGCTACTCAATTGTATCAGCATTTAGTAAACTTACTATTACAGAATCTTAAGTTACGGTACTATTTATATCATTCATATCAAGAAAAATCACATTTTAAAGATTACAGTGTGAGATGATAGATTCATGCAACCTCATCTCCAACTGTTTAAAAATGACAATTGTAACCATGACTTAATGTCTTAAAATTCCCAACATCACAGTGCAAAGTACACTCATATGGTGGGTACAATCAATGATCACGCTAAATAGCTTCCAAGACTTCTTTTTGTATTTTATGGAAGATTCAAGAAATTGGAGTTTGCATTCAATCAACATTAATGGTTGGTATTTCTCACTAAAACCATAAGCCAGTTAAGGATTTCAGGGGTACAAGATATTGTTGTCTTGTATCCCCCAGTAAAGGAGGAAAGATTACCAGGCAACTAATTCTGACATCATTGACGTCGACTAAGTACGTCGGATGTCTGTAACCATTTGGTGGTAAACAAATGAATCTTGTGGCTATAAAAATAATCAAACACTGTTGCAATTGCAAGATTTATAAATCTCGGACACCCTCAGGTAAGATTCCAATGGTTCTCTGACTGGGCAAGCCTCATCAGAGAAATATTGAAATCTTGGCCTTGGGTGTCTGAGATTTCTCAAATTTGTACTTTCACAGGTGTCAGATTCTTATAATCGTTCATCCATGCAAGAAATTCTACATCTTTTCCTGTAGATTGGCCGATCTCTCTTACAGTAGTGAAAGATACCCCAATCTTTATTATGACCTTTAACACAAATCCATGCTTTAATTTCAAATTTACCAGTATTTACCTGTATTTACCTATATTTACATATATTTTGTAGCATCACCCGATGATGAAGCAATTAAACTCCAAAGAAGAACCTCTTACCTCATGGCTACTGCCAAAGATAGAGACACAAACAAACTGTCATTGGATAAATCATTGACACACAGTCATTCAGAAACTGATGTACAGTAAGTAACAATAAATCTGATTGGTCAGTTCATTCTGTCTTTGGACAAATCATTCAAAGTCTGACATTCAGTAAGAGTATACATATTTTCACTGAAATTAATAATAAGTGTTAGAAGTATGATGATTAATGAGTAACTGTAATAAAAATAGAGGTAACTTCTTCAACAAAACAATATAAATATAACCAGCACAAATAAATAAAAGGACTGTGATGAGGCAAAGTTTCTGGACAGAGTTGTCATGAGCCAAAATCTGAAGGGCAAAAAAGACTAAAGTATGTGTAAAAGAAATGTTCATCCCATTACTAAATAAGAATAGAAATCCTCAAATTACTAAACACAAGATGTAAAACTTCCAATTTTATGACTAACACAGTAGAACTTTGATGGCTGGATCTGCAAAAACCATTGATGTCTTGAACCTTTTTTGTGGTCCCTGTATTAAAGTTTAAATACAGATTGACCTCAATATTTTGGAACACCCACTGTTGCTCGAACTGTTTTCAACTGTTCCTTGGGTGTTCCAGCCATCAAAATTCTTCAGTTATCACATTATTGATTGTAATGAAATTTAGGAAGATGATATTATGGCAATTCAATTTTTTGGGGGCAAATTTTTATCAATTGTCAGTATTAAAACTGACTGTCTCATCAAATAGTCACGAAGAGTTTGTTAAGGAAGTAAAATAAACTGCACCAGACTTAAATAGTTCATATTTTATTTCAGAATGATAACCCCTAAGAAGCAACCAAGCATGACCAAACTGAAGGCTTTCTTTGGTGAAAGGGTAAGAATCTTATAACTAATTCATATCTTATCAAAATGACAATTTTATTCAATATATTTTCAAATATTCTATTTGTATCTGAGGAACACATGAAATTGTCTAAGATAACATGATGAATTGATGAAATTCAAAATATCAAATTCATATAATTTAAAGTAAAACATTTTCTGATTGGGTAAAAAGTTAAGACATGACGTCACAAAGAGTTTCTGCAAAACAATTCCTTTTTTGAGTATTTGAACAGCATTATATTAAATCATAAGGTATGGTTATAATTTATTTTGGGTTAATTGACTCATTAACTCAATTTTTGACTCTTCACATTTTGCATAATCAGCTTTGTGGATTATTCAATGGGAAGAGTCAAAAATTGAGTTTATGGTTCATTAAACCAAAAATAAATGACAACCATCCCTTAAATAATTTTCGGAACTTCACTTTTTCTCATTACAATAATAAAATGCCCTCGTGTCTTTTCTCATTTCAATAATAAAATGCCCTCATGTCTTTTCTCATTACAATAATAAAATGCCCTCCTGTCTTTTCTCATTACAATAATAAAATGCCCTCGTGTCTTTTCTCATTTCAATAATAAAATGCCCTCGTGTCTTTTCTCATTACAGTAATAAAATGCCCTCTTGTCTTTTCTCATTACAATAATAAAATGCCCTCGTTTTTTTTCTCATTACAATAATAAAATGCCCTCGTGTCTTTTCTCATTTCAATAATAAAATGCCCTCGTGTCTTTTCTCATTTCAATAATAAAATGCCCTCGTGTCTTTTCAGCTTAAAAGAAATTTTCCCTTTCATGGTATTCTTGATATAGAAAAAAAAAATCATGATTCAAAAAGATCTTGAAAATATCAATAGTATAACACTTTATTTTAACACATAGCTGAAGTTTGCTATTATTAGGAAAAGTGACATTTCTATTTTGTATGTGTTATTTTCAGACTCCTAGTGACATTTCTATTTAGTATATGTTATTTTCAGACTCCTAGTGACATTTCTATTTTGTATGTGTTATTTTCAGACTCCTAGTGACATTTCTATTTTGTATGTGTTATTTTCAGACCCCTAGTGACATTTCTGTTTTGTATGTGTTATTTTCAGACTCCTAGTGACATTTCTATTTTGTATGTGTTATTTTCAGATTTCTATTTTGTATGTGTTATTTTCAGACCCCTAGTGACATTTCTATTTTGTATATGTTATTTTCAGACTCCTAGTGACATTTCTATTTTGTATGTGTTATTTTCAGACCCCTAGTGACATTTCTATTTTATATGTGTTATTTTCAGACCCCTAGAATTCTGGAAGTAGTGACATTTCTGTTTTGTATGTGTTATTTTCAGACTCCTAGAATTCTGGAAGCTACAGAGAAAAGACAAGATCCAGCGAGTCCTATACAGGAAATAACAAAGATGGGATATTTACAATGTAAAACAGATATATCTGACGGAAAGGTCAGTTGTTTTGTATTCTATATCTGATGGAAAGGTTGGTTATTTTGTATTCCATATCTGATGGAAAGGTCGGTTGTTTTGTATTCTATATCTGATGGAAAGGTTGGTTGTTTTGTATTCTATATCTGATGGAAAGGTCGGTTGTTTTGTATTCTATATCTGATGGAAAGGTCAGTTGTTTTGTATTCTATATCTGATGGAAAGGTCGGTTGTTTTGTATTCTATATCTGATGGAAAGGTCCGTTGTTTTGTGTTTTGTATTCTATATCTGATGGAAAGGTCGGTTGTTTTGTATTCTATATCTGACGGAAAGGTGGGTTGTTTTGTATTCTATATCTGACGGAAAGGTCGGTTGTTTTGTATTCTATATCTGACGGAAAGATCGGTTGTTTTGTATTCTATATCTAATGGAAAGGTGGGTTGTTTTGTATTCTATATCTGATGGAAAGGTTGGTTGTTTTGTATTCTTTATCTGACGGAAAGGTCGGTTGTTTTGTATTCTATATTTGGCGGAAAGGTTCTATATCTAATGGAAAGGTGGGTTGTTTTGTATTCTATATCTGATGGAAAGGTGGGTTGTTTTGTATTCTATATCTGATGGAAAGGTGGGTTGTTTTGTATTCTATATCTGATGGAAAGGTGGGTTGTTTTGTATTCTATATCTGATGGAAAGGTCGGTTGTTTTGTATTCTTTTAGATATATTGGTAAGCTTCAAATATTTGACCCCTGCAATGAGTGTTTGTGATGGCTGACCTCATTGATAGGTTTTTTGGAAATTTTGGTTGGTTACCATGGTAACACAGATTATAGAGGTTATCGGTTTGGCCTTGGTCAAAATAAAGAGACTGTTTACTATGTCTGTATTGTAATGGCTTGTATCCTTAGATCTAGTATGGGCAGATAAAGGTTTTTATCATATAGTTGAGTTAAACCAAAGACTTGAGCATTAGTGTCAACATTTTTTTCATTAAATAGATAAGGTTATATTGGGAATGTCTGTATGATGTAGAATCATAGTGTTCCTGAATGTCTTTCTGCATATAAGTAACTCAAGTGCTAGTGAGTTTTAAAGAAAGTTCAGGTTGATTTTCAAATGGAAGACATTGTTCTTCTCGTTGTATAATTATATAGTTATGTTCTCACAATGATATGGGGTCGGTAAGTATCACAAGAATTCATGATAAAATTACAATTTCAAAACATTTCCATCAATTAATGATTATTATTATGTTCAAATTTTGTATTAGTGATATCACACAGTTATGTAAAAATGCTATTTCTGGGAAACTGCTTATATACTGTGAACTTCCAAACAAGGAGTAAAGACACTCTTTCTGAAATCTTTCCCACTTTAGCTTCAATGTTAGAGGCGAGGCTGTTTAGGGCGGTTATATATGTATAATATTTTATGCTGTTGTAAATGATATTGTAAACTTCTATAGTGTGTGAGATAATAAATTTTGCTTTTTTACAGAGACACAGTGATAGATCATGGAGACCAGTGTGGGTGGAGTTACGTGGCCACGCCCTTTTCCTCAATAAAGAGAAGAAGGAAGGAGTAAGTAGTCTTTAGCCTTGTACAAATGTTGATACACAGCCTTCAATACACAACTAAAAACACATGTCAAGCTGTTTCTGGGACCATGAAGTATGCAAGTATTCCTCCAACACTTATTGAAAAAGGCATGAATATGTAATTCAATCATGAAAAAAAGCTTAAGTTACATGACTGGGCACTTGTATACTTTTGGTAAGGTTTAAATCCTATTATTAATTAAGTGTATTTGACTTAATATGTTTAAAACTGCCATATCAATACAGATAACAAAAGTATGCCAGTATGACCTAAACTATGCCAATATGGATTTTTCCTTATTGGCCTAGTCCAATATGGGGTTTATCATAACTCCTCTTGATTTATCGTGTCTCATTATGAAAACATTCAAATAAGCCAATATAGTGTAAATTGTCGTCTGCTGCCGTGCTTTGACAGGACGTGAAGTCTTTGGCAAGCAATTGATATAATTTATTGAAATGAAGTTAATTAATAAAGGTATTATTGTGTAATGTATTTCATATTGGCATAGTTGTAGATCCTCGTTAAATCACATTGGCATTCAGCTTATGCCTAGGGCCATTATGACTTACCTCAGATCTATAACGATGCCAATATGAAAAACATTACGCAATAATACTATAGTATTCACCATGTTGCCTTATCCGTACATTATTAACAAATCCATTACCAACTTCAGTCACTGAAGTTAACCCTACTACAACATAAATACTGTAAATATGAAAAAAGAAAGGAAATGGGGTAAATGCTAAGGATCCAGGTTAAAACGACCAAAAACAAAGCATCTAGGGGTCACCGTACTTTCCCTTGCAAAGAAAATACCATATCAGGGGTAATTATTGCAGGTACCTATTTTTGGCTAATTTGCATTTAATCTGATGACACTAAAATTACATACCACGAAATGTAGTTTATATCCGATTTTACACAGTAAATAATAAGATATTGATAAAATTTCAGTCAGCTAAAATAAAAAGAAGTTTTATAGAAATCGCAAAACTTAAGACCCTGAAATAGACCCATTTAAACAGTATAAAGAAATTTAATAGTTTGAAACTGATAACTCATTTTTCCTAGATATATATCAAAGAAGAAACTATGGTTGAACAAAATTACCTTAGCTGTGTTTTGCTCCAAAAAATTAATTGGTTAACAATTTCAAAACTTAAATCAAATTATTTGTTTTTTAGTCACATCCTTTTGCCTTTGATGAGCAGCCAATCTCAGTCAAGGCAGCATTTGTAGATATAGCCTATGACTACACAAAGAAAAGAAATGTGTTCCGTCTGAAGACATACAATGGTTCTGAATACCTGTTCCAAGCAGACGACCACGAGACAATGTTGTCATGGATTGAAGCTGTCCAGAAAAATAATAACCCTGATCTTGATGTAGGTTTTATTATTAGGGTAATACTAACAGGGGTACGGGACAATAAACCTGTTCCCAGCAGAGGACCAGCAGACAATGTTGTCTTTGTTTTAGGCTGTAGAGAAAAATTATTACCCTGATCTTGATGTAGGTTTTATTATTAGGGTAATACTAACAGGGGTACGGGACAATATACCTGTTCCCAGCAGAGGACCAGCAGACAATGTTGTCTTTGATTGAGGCTGTAGAGAAAAATTATTACCCTGATCTTGATGTAGGTTTTATTTTTAGGGTAATACTAACAGGGGTACGGGACAATAAACCTGTTCCCAGCAGAAGACCAGGAGACAATGTTGTCTTTGATTGAGGCTGTAGAGAAAAATTATTACCCTGATCTTGATGTAGGTTTTATTATTAGGGTAATACTAACAGGGGTAGGGGACAATAAACCTGTTCCCAGCAGAGGACTAGGAGATCTTGATGTACATGTTATTATTACAGAAATACAAGTAAACAAATACAAACAGAGGTGACTAAAAATCTGTTCCAAGCAGACAACAAGAAGATTATGTTGTCATGGATTTAAGCTGTAAAAAAAAAAAAACCCTTATGTAGGTGTACTTTAATACAAATGGGACATAGGAACAAAAAACCTGTTTCAGGCAGACATCCTGAGACTTGTCATGGATTGAAGCTATCCAGAAAAGGGAGAAAAAAAAATCATAGCAGGTAGAGACAAATCCAGAGAGATGGAAACTGTAAAAAGTTGCCGCCCAACATTCAGTATTCAGAAATTCATGCTGCACAGTAATCTGTATTCAGTAATTACCTCCCCTATTGAGTAAAATTCCCTGCCACCTAGTCTTCCTTTGTGAGCAAATATCCTTGCTCCCAATCTTCACTACTGAGCTAAACTCAAGGTTTCCGACTGATATTTCTTGTTAATGAAATGACATGTTATCTTCAAACTTGGTGTGTAAGTGGTTTACTGCAAAGCTCAGACCATGTTCGATTTTGACTCCAGAGGTGGCTCAGTTGCAAGTATTTCTTGATTTATGCCACTTGAAACTTTGAAATTTTGAGATTTGTGTGGTTTCTGTCTGATAACTTGAAAATGAAATAACATACTGTATTCAAAGGTAGAATGCAAGTTGGTCATCACAACAGCACCATTACTGTTTTTAAATGTTTATGGACACTTTAAAAAAAATTGTCAACTTCAAGTTTTTTGTTAGTCTGCTTAAATCATGTGTTATTTTTCGGTATTTTCAGGATAAAGGTTTAGTGAGGGCTGACCTAATAATGAGAAAATCACATGAAATGACAACACATCCGTCTACAGTATCAGTAAAAAGTTCCCCTCAGGTGCCTCACAAACCAAAGAAAATAACCAGTAAATCCATTATAAAGATTCCACATTCTCCAAGTATGAAGAGGAAAAAAACAGGTAGGCAAACAAACATGGCAAAAACAGGTAGGCAAACTAACATGGCAAAAACAGGTAGGCAAACTATCATGGCAATTCTACTTTTTGTCAGAACTTTGTGTCATAATTGGTGCAGTGAAAATTCACCTTAATACAATTTGTATGGAAAGCCTAAACTATAAGTGAACTAGATGTGTTTTTTTATCAAATCTTTTGTGACGTATGCATTTCACACAAATTTGGTTTCAGAGATTAAGTGGGTCATCAGATACCAAGAAAGAAAATAACAAATCATGTCGGTAACAGGGTATTACAACCATTGTCAAGAAGACAAAAATTTCCACAGACTTTAAAAATCTCTGTACTTAGTTTTATAATCTATATTTAGTTGAAGTTAAATTCTTGAACACCATTTATTCATCAAACAAACCTGATTTCTTAGCTGGAACACCCTTCAACATCAATAAGTTTTTTTTCAGTATGAAAGCTCAGGCAAAGAGAATGATAAAGCACAAAAAAATAAGTTAGCAGAACATTATACATGTATATTACAAGTCAGTTTTACTTCTTTGGCAGAGGACAGTTCCAAACCAAAGACGACATTAAAAGACAGGATAAAAAGTTTTCGGAAGACATCTAATGCTTCAGGTCCAGGTGGCGCTGATGATGCTGAGGGTACTGGAATGTTTGGAGTCCCTATTAAATGTTGTATACCATCACCTAATAATGATGTTAGTATGATAAGATCTTTCTTATATTCAAAACAGAGTATGATAAATCACAAAATAAATCTGTCTTATATTCAAAGTAGAGTGTGTGATAAAACAAAGATAAAATCTTTCTGATGTTCAAAAACAAGAGTATGAAAAATCATTAAGCAAATCTTTCTGGTATTCAAAACAGAGTATGATAAAGTAATAAAATAAATCTTTCAGGTATTCAAAACAGTATGATCAAATCATTAAATAAATCTTGGTATTCAAAACAGAGTATGATCAAATCATGAAGTAAATCTTTCTGGTATTCAAAACAGAGTATGATCAAATCATAAAGTAAATCTTTCTGGTATTCAAAACAGAATATGATAAAATCATAAAGTTAATCTTTCTGGTATTTCAAAACAGAGTGTGATAAAATCATAAAGTAAATCTTTCTGGTATTCAAACTAGATTATAAGATCATAAAAATAAATCTTCCTGATATTCTGAACAGTGTATGATAAAAATTATAAAAATAAATCTTTGTGATATTCAAACATAGTGTGATAAAATCAACAAAATATTTTTTTTAAACAGAGTATGATAAACTCATAAAATAAATCTTTCTGATATCCAAAACAGAGTTTGATAATACATAGATAAAGTCTTCCTGTTAGGCAAAACAGAGTCTCATTTTGAAGTCAAATGAAAAGTTAGATTGATAATTATTCTGTAAAAAAACACTTGCAGTTTTTCATTTTAATGTAAATCTTTGAATACAATTACAAATGTTACTTGATTCGAGGCAGTCATTAGATTATCGCCCTTTAACGTTAGGTGAAACTACCTGAAAATTTGAATTATTTTGCAGTTCGTTCCAATGATTGTTGACCTTTGTACAAAGATTGTAGAAGCTCGAGGGTTAGAGGTCACTGGAGTATATAGGGTACCAGGCAACACTGCAGCAGTAAACATGATGATGGAAGAGTTAAATAAGGTAAAGTTATCTCCCCTGCCCACAGATATACAAACATCAGTCCTTTATTGTACAAAGATTGTAGAAGCTTGAGGGTTAGAGGTCACTGGAGTATATAGGGTACCAGGTAACACTGCTGCAGTAAGGGTTAAATAAGGTATAGTCATCTCCCCTGTCCACAGATAAGCAAGATATCAGTTCCATTGTGAAGTTTGCTCTGAACTTGGATTAACATGCGGTTTTATTGTAAAATTCAAAAATAAAAAGTTATTTCCTATTTACAAGCAAGGAAGACACATTGTGTTTAGAATGATCGATCACTGTTAAATGATTGTTTATATATAAGGAAGAAGGAGTTATCTCCCATTCATGAGTAGTCACATGTTACAAAATTTATTTGAACGTTAACTCAGCTAGGAAATTTCTGCAAATGAACAATGACTATTTAACATTTTTGGTGTTTTATTATTAATGATATAATAGACATTTTTACATAGATATGGTGTGATGTGAAAGTATATATTATATTTTTTTTTCAGGGAATTGACAATATGAATGTTGACCATGAAAAGTGGTGTGATGTTAATGTCATCAGTAGTTTATTGAAAGCTTTCTTCAGAAAATTACCTGAGTCTCTTGTCACATCTGGTAAGTCTATAGTTAATATAATCATACCCCCTGTAAATGAAGCTTGTATGGGTTATTAGGAATCACCTTGTCTGTCTTTATGAATTAAGCTTTATAATAAAAGGCAAGGATTTCGAATGACCTATCAAAACAGAAAGTAAAATGGGGTGTTGTTAGATGACTGTAGGGAACAATTGGTAGATCTAATTTTAATTAGATTGGGCAAAGCTGGAAGATGAATGTTTGCAGCAACAAAACCTTAGATTTATCCCTGAAAATTTTAAAACTCAATACGGTTATCTTAATTGTAAAACAATTGTTCAAAATAATGTTTAAAAGCAGTTTTATTACACCTGATATCTAGTGTTCATCTGTACAGTGATATTGCTGTTGGATTTTAGAATAAATCTTAGAATTATATTACCTGAAAATATGGACATCATTCAATAAAGCATTACAAAAATGATTGCATTATAAAATTAATACTTATAAGTGTCACTTTAACCATGTTTACTCTAAATAAACTTTTTCAGATCTGTATCAAGACTTTATCAATGCTAATCGGTTAGAAGATCCAGAGAGACGCATGCTGAAAATCAAACGTTTGTTACATGAACTCCCAGAACACCATTTTGAAACCTTCAAACACTTAGCAGAACATCTGAACAAAGTGTCAACGTTTGGTCACATTAATAAGGTTTGTGTTTAGGAGAACAGTATAAACCTGATTACAGAACAACAGAAATGATACCCCATTGTAAAATGTAAGACCCAATTGACACTTGTAAAATTTAAAATCTATTGTGAATATATTTACATTGTAATAAGTTATGAAGGAAGTAACAACAGTCAATCTGTTTTAGTTACGTGACATGATGAATTCATACAGAAATGATTAAGGCTTGATGACCAAAGGATATATTTAAATGCTTGGATTAAAATAGAGACATTTATGGCTTTGATATGAACAGTTGGTTCTATTCAAATAATTTGAAATAAGGATGCAATTGATTGCAGTAGGTTCTAATAAGAACTAAAAAAGATCTTATTTCTTTTGATTGCCATCAATTCAAATGTCTGGCAACATATATATTGAAACCTCATGGTGACTATAAGATGAAGAACAACAATAAAAGCGCTGTTCGATTGCTTGGTTTTGCTATGTATTTTAGAGACTTGTCTCTATGAAGTTATTTTTTTTTCTATTCATTGTTTATTAAAAAAGACTTGATCTTTATTTTGATCAATCACATCATGTTTTAATGTGGAAACACACTCAAAGAGTACATTCAGATATATTTACCATATTGAAGAGAAAACATAGAATTGAAAATATTTGATTAATATGTATTGTTCTTTACACATTATTTTTTTCAGATGGATGCTAGAAATTTAGCCATTGTTTTTGGTCCAACATTAATAAAGAAGAAAGATGATGATATGGCGTCTATAGTAAAAGATATGTCAGACCAGTGTCGTATCGTAGAAAGTATTATACTACACGTAAGTTTCTATCAAACGTAATCATTGGAAATGATGTTGTTTACATGTATGTCATATTGTAGAAATATTGAATATAGGATATTTTGTGTATCAGGGCTATCAAGCCAGCACGCTAGGAAAAATTGGATTCATTGCAAAGTGGCAAAGACTTCATCAGAAACACATGTGTCCTTTATTTCTTTAATCCGTTAATTATAATAGGATAATATATGTGATTTGGGAATCTTCACAGGGGATATGGGTTCATATTCCCTGTCTGTGTTTTATATCCCCTGAGCCGTCAGGTGAAGGGGATATAGGGCACAGAAAGGGAATATGAACCCGTATCCCCTGCATAGTTGCCAACTCACATGATTTTCACGTGTTACACACACTTTTTCATCGATTTACACGTGTAGATTTTGTCACACAGCGTGTACACGCTTTTCAGAACTTCACACGCCATTACACGCTTATTCGTTGTTTACTTTTTCGGTTATTAGCGATATCGCGTTTTTCGTGATTCTCTGGACTTTTCCACGACCATTGTTAATGTTTTTGGTTATTAGCGCTATCGATCCCCGTGATTCTCCCGTACGGTAAATTGCAAACTTTGATTCGGCCAAACAACTGATTTTAAATCGTTGCAATAAATTTCTTGGTTGGGTACGACGACTAAAGACACGAGTGCAAATAGAAAACGATATTTTTGTACCGGATCAGTGATACCAAAAAAAAATTTGGGACTCTGAGTTTGATGAATTAATTTGAAGTCAAAGAAAAGTGATCGTGGAGAACGGGGGCTATGCAATTTACACATTTATATTGGATTATTTACAGAAAGTGATAAAGTCGGATATACAAAAGCTAGGGCTCATTTGAAACCATTTATCTGTCAAAACGGGTCTAAGCCCATTTCCTCCTTGCCAGCTACAAAAAAATTGTTGAATGAAGTAATCATCAAGGACAAGGCTGAGAACTCTGCTAACTTTGGCAAATTAATTTTATATAAATTTTGTTCAATAATCCGAAAGTATGTCGCGCATTTTCACACGCTTTTTGGTATCTCATGTCATGTCATGACATGATTTTTCATTGTCAGAGGTTGGCAACTATGATCCCCTGTGAAGCCCAAATAACTTTTATATTCTGCTAGAAGGGCTTTAAATTTTCTATCAAAAGTGTTGAAAAATTGTGATTTTGCTACCATGGGGATACGGTCTCATATCCCCTGTCAAGGTAACCAATCAAATTGCAGGATTTACCTGGATATTTCACTTCAGCAGAATATAAAGCACATATCTATAATATATATAGATTATTGCCATAAATAATTTGATATCCCTAACTGTGTGTAATGATAAACATAGTTATCATCCCTGTAGGAAGTCTTCTTTTCAGTATCTAGCCAAGTAAAACTTTAGAGTAAAAGCTGGTTTGTAATCTATAATATGCACGTGTCAAGTGACATATTTTCTGTGAGACTGTTTCTTCATTTTCTTGCTCTGCCAATAAGAAAGGAATGGTATAAAAAATGAATGGGATGAATAAGTAATAATTAATAGAAAACAACAGAAGTAGAAATATAGATTACACCACAAGATCCCGTTCATTACCATATTTATACCCCCGCAAACAAAGTTTGGGGGGTATATAGGAATCTCCCTGTCTGTCTGTCCGTCCGTCTGTCCACACTTCTCGTAAGCCCAACTCCTCTCATACCACTTGAAGGATTTTGATGAAACTTTACACAAAGGAAGGACACTATATGGAGATGTGCATGAAGGAATATAATTATTGTCAGAAACCAGGAAGGGGAGATAATTCGACTTTGACTTTTCGTTGATTCACTATTTATGGTTTACCTCGTAAGCGCAACTCCTCTTAAACCACATGAAGGATTTTGATGAAACTTTACACAAAGGAAGGACACTATATGGAGATGTGTACGAAGGAATATAATTATTGTCTGAAACCAGGAAGGGGAGATCATTTGACTTTGACTTTTCGTTGATTCGCTATTTATGGGTTACCTCGTAAGCGCAACTCCTCTTAAACCACTTGAAAGATTTTGATGAAACTTTACACAAAGGAAGGACACTATATGGAGATGTGCATGAAGGAATATAATTATTGTCAGAAACCAGGAATGGGAGATAATTCGACTTCGAGTTTTCATTGATTCCATATGTATGGGTTACCTCGTACGCACAACTCCTCTTAATCCACTTGAAGGATTTTGATGAAACTTTAGACAAAGGAAGAACACTATATGTAGATATGTAAAATGTCAAATAGGCTGAAAAAAGGTGAATTTTATATTTGTCTGATTTAGACAGAGTGTTTTCATTGGAACCCTTGGGAAAAGTTTTTTCTTGAAGATTATATCATTGTGTCCATACTTGTATTGTGTCCACACCTGTATTGTGTCCACACCAACTCAATTTTGCACTTACCATATCGATTCAGGGTTCAATGAGCGGGGGTATCTTTGGCTGTCATTCGGCGACAGCTCTTGTTTATCCACTAGAGATAGTTAAATTTCAAAATTTTAATTGCGAGGCTTGCCGAGCATATTAAAATTTTTAGATTTAACTATCGAGAGTGGATAAAATATGGTAATAATCGGGATAAAGTGGTGTAATCTTTTTCTCTAATGATCAAAGATAAACACTGAGAATTGTATTCCGAATAGATTTGGCGGGGAAAAGCACGGGGCTTTATTCAACATACGTTGATTAAAGAAAAATATATCTAACGGGTCAAAACCGGTTTAAACTTGACATATCATTAGAGAATTCAGAATATATAAAACATGCTTTATACTACATTGTATAATCAAAGTTCAGATACATGACAAAAACAAGGAGGCAGATAAACAAAGACAATCACACAAAAATAAAACATCAGCATTCAAAACTAGATGGCCCATAAGGCTTAGCATGTCTTGCTCTGTAAATGGAAATTTTATGAGGGCCCCTCCACTATCTGGCAAATGCCCTATAATTATTACTCTGTCTGTCCGTCTGTCCTTAACAAAGTTGTGTCCCCACTATAACTTTTTTTATCTTTTGAGATGGGCTTTTAATATCTAGATAGATCACCTCAAGGGGATGTGTCATGAATCATGATTGGTGACTTTTGACCTAAACGTTTGTCTTCAAGGTCAGATTATTCCTTTTCTAATGGCTATAACTTTTTTTGTCTTTTGAGATAGGCTTTTGATATTTTATATGAAGGTATATCTCTTCAAGGCAATGGGCCATGTACTATGGTTCATGACACTTGACCTTGAACTTTGGTCTCAAGGCCAGATTTTTGCATTCCTAATAACAATGTTGTGTACAGACTATAACTTTTTATGTCTTTTTAGATAGGCTTTTTGTATTTGGCATGTAGATTGATTGGCAAGTCAATATGTTGTATTCCAAAGTTGGTGACCCATGATCATTGATTTTTCCTCAAGCTTTTCTCTGCAATGGTAAATAATACAAACTTGAAATTTTGTCACAAGCTTTGAATTTTCATTCATTATTCCTGATATTGTGGGATATATTTTTAGACATTTGGGTACTACATTCTGTTTCTATCTTGATGATATGATTGTGTCCATACTTGTACTGTATCCACACCTGTATTGTGTCCACACACACTTAAGGTAGCACAACAGTCTTCTGAAGAGAATTTTCGGTCCCTGACTTTGAAAACCTGTAACTTTGTTATTAATAAAGATACAATGACAAACGAGGTATCAAATTAAAGGAAAATGATCAAATTTGCTCTTAATACTCATTTCAAGAGTATTCCTTTTAAGTATCAATGTCTAATTTACCATATTTGGCAATGAGTTTTTTTAGGTGATATTTTTAAAATGTAAATAACTTTTACATCTTTACAGATAGCTGAATTCTGTTTGCTTTATCTGAAAGATCCATTAAATTGCAACAAAACCGTGTCTCAGTTTGTTGATATAGGGTCTGGTTTAAAATTGAATTAATTTGAAATTTTGCTTTTTCAAAATTTAAAATTAATTCAGTTTTAAACTAGGACCTATATCAAAAATCTGAGACATGTTTTTGTTGCATTTTAATGGATCTTTCAGCCATATCAAACAGAATTCAGCTGTCTGTAGAGATGTAAAAGTTATTTTCATTTTAAAAATATCACATCAAAAACTCAAATTTTGCCAAATATAGTAAATTAGACATTGATACTTAAAAGGAATACTCTTGAAATGAACATTCAGAGCAAATTTGATCATTTTCCTTTAATTTGATACCTCGTTTGTCATTGTATCTTTATTAATAACAAAGTTACAGGTTTTCAAAGTCAGGGACCGAAAATTTTCTTCAGAAGACTGTTGTGCTACCTTAAATTTGCACTTATTACAACGGGCCCACAGAGATGACAATGTCTAGTTTCTGGCATTTCATAACATTAAGAATGTGACATGGAACCAAATTTGATGACAGTCCTCTTTTTGGTAGTGCATTGATTGAATTGTTTAATTATTAACAAACTATTATCTTTTGTTTCTGTATATTGATCATCAATTTATTTTTTAGTATGAATGGTTCTTTGGATCTTGGGATCAGGACGACCATGTTCCTGTAGATGAGCAGTCAGAAGCTCCGACAAATCCATCCGTTACTAGATTGAGTTGTGACGATGATGGTAAGAATTTACCTATCATGGCTCTTGTTAATTTCAACAAGTATAATACCTATCATGGCTCTCGCCAATCGTTAACCAGTATAATACCTATCACAGCTCTCGTCAAATCGCCAACCAGTATAATACCTATCATGGCTCTCACCAATCGTTAACCAGTATAATACCTATCATGGCTCTCGCTAATCGTTAACCAGTATAATACCTATCACAGCTCTCGCCAAATCGCCAACCAGTATAATACCTATCATGGCTCTCGCCAATCGTCAACCAGTATAATACCTATCAAGGCTCTCGCCAATCGTCAACCAGTATAATACCTATCATGGCTCTCGCCAATCGCCAACCAGTATAATACCTATCATGGCTATCATGGCTCTCGCCAAATGTCAACCAGTATAATACTTATCATGCATCTCGCCAATCACCAACCAGTAGAATACCTATCATGGCTCTCACCAATCATCAACCAGTATAATACCTACCAAGGCTCTCGCCAATCGTCAACCAGTATAATACCTATCATGGCTCTCGCCAATCGCCAACCAGTATAATACCTATCACGGCTCTCGCCAATCGTCAACCAGTATAATACTTATCATGGCTCTCGCCAATCGCCAACCAGTATAATACCTATCATGGTTCTCGCCAGTCATCAACCAGTATAATACATATCATGGCTCTCACCAATCGTCAACCAGTATAATACCTATCATGGCTCTCGCCAATCGCCAACCAGTAAAATACCTATCATGGCTCTCGCCAGTCGCCAACCAGTATAATACCTATCATGGCTCTTGCCAATCGCCAACCAGTGTAATACCTATCATGGCTCTCGCCAATCGTCAACCAGTATAATACCTATCAAGGCTCTCGCCAATCATCAACCAGTATATTACCTATCATGGGATTCGCCAATCCCCAACCAGTATAATACCTATCATGGCTCTCGCCAATCG
>MJUU01023319.1:128750-141239 GCA_002080025.1 Modiolus philippinarum
CAACCAGTATAATACCTATCATGGCTCTCACCAACCAGTATAATACCTATCAAGGCACTCGCCAATCGTCAACCAGTATATTACCTATCATGGGATTCGCCAATCGCCAACCAGTATAATACCTATCATGGCTCTCGCCAATCGCCAACCAGTATAATACCTATCATGTCTCTCGCCAATCGTCAACCAGTATAATACCTATCATGGCTCTCGCCAATCACCAACCAGTATAATACCTATCATGGCTCTCGCCAAGCGTCAACCAGTATTATACCTATTGTGGCTCTCGCCAGTCGCCAACCAGTATAATACCTATCATGGCTCTCACCAACCAGTATAATACCTATCAAGGCACTCGCCAATCGTCAACCAGTATATTACCTATCATGGGATTCGCCAATCCCCAACCAGTATAATACCTATCATGGCTCTCGCCAATCGTCAACCAGTATAATACCTATCGTGGCTCTCGCCAGTCGTCAACCAGTATATTACCTATCATGGCTCTGGCCAATCGCCAACCAGTATAATACCTATCATGGCTCTCGCCAATCACCAACCAGTATAATACCTATAATGGCTCTCGCCAATCACCAACCAGTATAATACCTATCATGACTCTTGCCAATCGCCAACCAGTATAATACCTAATAACCTTATACTTTGCACATGCATAAATGGTATCAGGAGTAAAAGGGATGCAAAACAACCATGTTTTTAATTTTGTCTGTCTTATTTTATGAAGGAATCTAATGTTAAGAACATTTTTGAACTAAACCATGCCATTCAGACACATAAATATGTATTGTTTTGCCATCGATTCAGATTTTGAGTTGTTTCAAAACGTCAGATGTTGTGATGTCATTTTAGAATCTATATAATTCATGGCAGGTATATTGGTATTGCCATTTCACCATAGACTGGGCATTTATATTCATAAATTAAACCCATTGCTATCGCCATATATTTTAGACCCCACCACCAATAGAAAAAAATATTATTTCTACCATTAGTCAACATCAGGCTGACCCCCAGGACCAAGAGAAAAAAAATAAAACTGGCATTCCCCCCCTGGGTGATAAATTTTTCTAGAATAACCCTTAGGAATAACAAAATACATCTGAAACATGGAGCTATGGAAACAACATTACCATAGTAACAAGTAGAATGGGATGTGTCAAAACGTAAAAATAAACACGGCAATATACACAAATGCAGAGTACAAAACCAGAACAATACAAAAAATACATGTATTACATTAGAAGTGTCACCTTTTACTTGAGGTGGTGATTATTGATCACCTCTGGTTGAAGACCCTCAGGCGACCTAAAAATGTAGACAGGAAAAAAAGCCTTGTCCTTGATAAACCAGAGTTTTCTATGTATCGTGTGCATTTTTGTCACATGTACATTCACTCCATATCCTTTCATTATTTTCTATGTATTACATTATTATTGTGAGGGCTGTTCCAGAAATAATTGTATGGGGGGGGGGGTTGAAAGGCACTTTAATTGAAATTTTGATGGGTTGTGGGATATATTAGAGACTTGCACTGAACAAGAGATAAGACAGAGGAAATAAAATTTTATGCATGGTGGGTCATTTTAAAAAGTGCCCTCTGACCCCTCCCCCCCCCATACAATTATTTCTGGAACAGCCCTAACCTCTTACAAAAAATACATGTATTACATCAATAGTGTAACCTTTTACAAAAAAAACATGTATTACATCAGTAGAGTAACCTTTTTACAAAAAATACATGTATTACATAAGTAGTGTAACCTTTTACAAAAAAAAAAGGGTATTACATCAGTAGTGTAACCTTTTACAAAAAAGACATGTATTACACCAGTAGTGTAACCTTTTTACAAAAAAACATGTATTACATCAATAGTGTAACCTTTTACAAAGAAAAACATGTATTACATCAGTAGAGTAACCTTTTTACAAAAAATTCATGTATTAAATCAGTAGTGTAACCTTTGACAAAAAAAAACATGTATTACATCAGTAGTGTAACCTTTTTACAAAAAATACATGTATTACATCAGTAGTGTAACCTTTTACAAAAAAAACATGTATTACACCAGTAGTGTAACCTTTTTACAAAAAATACATGTATTACATCAATAGTGTAACCTTTTACAAAAAAAAAACATGTATTACACCAGTAGTGTAACCTTTTTACAAAAAATACATGTATTACATCAGTAGTGTAACCTTTTACAAAAAAAAAACAGGTATTACATCAGTAGTGTAACCTTTTTACAAAAAATACATGTATTACATCAGAAGTGTAACCTTTTACAAAAAAAAACATGTATTACATCAGTAGTGTAACCTTTTTACAAAAAATACATGTATTACATCAGTAGTGTAACCTTTTACAAAAAAATATAAAGGAGTATCATTAGTAGTTCTAAAAGTAACCAAAAGTCATTACAAATATTATTAGCATATCGAAAGTGATTCTTCTTTTAGATAACTGAATCTTAACAACATGGTATTTTATTATTTTAGATAACTCTGTGAACCCTAAGGACATTGTATTCTCTATTGTTCAAGCTGCCAACAAAAAATTACGTGGAGAGAAAGATAAGAGTTCTGATGACTTAGATTCAAGTGTTTTAGATGGAGGTTTTTCAGAACGGAATATTGATCAGGAGATTTATAGAAGTCGTATGAAAGCACAAATGGAATCTACATCAAAAAGTAGTCCCGATTTACTTGGATTAGGGTCAAGGGGGTCACATGACAAACTAATTTCTATACCAGTACGACATTCTGATACGTCTAGTGATCGGAGGATGGCAAAGTCTCAAGAAATAATTGATTCTGATTGGACATATGTTGGATCAGATCGACACAGTATGTATAATCAATCTTTACATTATTCTGATGATTCGTTGGACAATAAAAATGACGAGTTAGAAATTTCTCATGGTGGATTGAGTGGGAGTTTTAGTGTTAGTCAAAATACAATAGATAGGTTACGAATTATCGAGGAGGAAGCAAGATCATTACGGGAAAAAGAAGAAAAACGCAAACGAGACTTTGAACGAAGAAAATTAGAAAAACATAAAATAGAACAAAATATTTTAAGGACTAAAAAGGAATTAGAAATAGAAGATAGACACAGTGTTGAAGATTTATTGAATGCAGTTTTATTAAAAAGTGACCTTGGACGTAGTGCAGGTCATCACCGTGGTGATTCTATGTCATCTGATCATTCAAATTCATCTTCTGAAGGACGGTATACATCTGGCTACAAAAAGGATGGAAATGGAGGGAAATATTTCGTTATTCAAAGTGTGGGTGGAAAACGTGATAAAATTCAGAGGTCAGCAAAAAGTGGGTCAAATATAGAGGTCAAGAACCAAAGAACAAGTTCACTGGAAAGATTATTAGAAATGTCAGAGCAGGAAACATCTAAAAAAATGGGGAAGGGAAGATATGTTCAGAATGAAGATCGGCTTCATGTATCCAAGGGAGACCATCACCATAAAAATTCTAGATCCAACCTCAGTCGGAGTAATTCATTACGACGAGGATCATTAGATTCATTAATTGACCTAATTCAAGACAACAAATGTAGATCTTATGAGGACACAGATTCAGAGGATGGATCTGACTTACTTTCAGATTTAACTTCAACGTTTGATCAAAAACTTAAAGTGCTTGTGAACCCAAAATATAAATTAAATGGCAGTTCTTCTAAATTAAATAAAAGTGATGGTTCAAATGAGCGTGAGGTTAATACACAGTGGAGACTTCCACCTCAAGTTCCACTCTCTCATGTCAATAAATATGGACTATGTAGTAGTAATGATATGCTGGAGAAACAATATCAAGACCCCAGTTTACACCGGTCGCCACGATTGCATGAAACTAAGGTTGGAATAGCTTGTCGCTTTGAACGAAATCCTTCCAACAATACATTACCACAATCAAATAGTTCTAATAATATTGCCGATGTAAATAGTGTTCCTACAGACACAAGAGTTCCCCCTGTAAATATTACAAGTCCACATCCACAATTAACAGTGCTATCTCCAAACTCTAAACCAAAATGTGAAAAAACGGAAATTAATTTTATTGTATCAAATCAAAATGGACATAGACTAGGACATCATTCACAACAGAGAAGTTTTGATAAAACTAGTGACAAACCAAGATCTTCGTCTCCTTCGCCAACTTCAAATAAACGGAAATCAGAAAAAACGCGGAAAAGACGACACACTGTAGGGGGCACTGATGATATTGAACATTTTAAGGCATTAGTTACTGTGACACAAGACAAGGGAGATAATAAAAAGTCTGCATGGGAACAGTTACAACCGGCCGTGAAATCTCCGGGAATGAATAAAAGTTTACAACAGTGGATTCAGAATGAACGCTTACGAGGAAGTACACCAGATTTATCTCAAAACCACAAACCTAAATTTTACTAAAATATATGAGAAAGTACACCAGATCTGTCAGTAAACCACAAACCTAAATTTTATTAAAATATACGAGTAAGTATACCAGATCTGTCTATAAACCAAAAACCTAAATTTTATTAAAATATACGAGAAAATACACCAGATCTGTCTGTAAACCACAAACCTAAAATTCCACGTGTATATTTCTGATTTAGTATGATTAATTATATAAACAACAGTATTAATTAGTTTTAACATCTGCATGAAGACAGTGAATTTTTTTTTTGAAAAATAAACCAAAATAAATTGTTGAATATTGTTACTTTTAAAATTATCAAAAATTTGTTATGGCTTTTAGTTTCATTTTTTTTTTTATTTCATTCTAAATAACTTAAAAGTTGTTTTTTAAAGGAACTAATATAATTTAAAGGAACAAATATAAGATTAATAGAACATCATCAGAATCTGGAAATAAATAAAGCCACCGTTGAATATTTTACAATCTAGACACTATGACCATGCTAATATTTTAATTGTAATGTTTTAGTTATAAAACCTTTTAAATAATCATTTTAATTTTACAACAAATAGTTTTGACACAAGTTCAAATCATCTTTAATAAAATATTTCAGCAATGTCCATCAAATTTAAGTTACCATTTATCATAAACACAAAGTCTTGCTCTTTAAATCATAGTGAACACATACTCCTCATTGTGAACTTACATGAATCACACATTTAGTGCTGTAAACCTCATATTTCGTATTTTTTTCGGTTTCAGATTTTTGTTGTTATTTTTAGTTACACAGCTGCAATTTATTTTAATCATTAACACCTATTTTATTTCTATACATATATATAATTCATATCATTTTACAAAAAAATATTTTGATTTTCATCATTTTTATAATTTTTTTCTGAATTATTTTGTACAAATTCACATGATGATATTGCTTACAAGAGGGAAAAAAAATCCTGTCAAATTTTTCTCATTTATTAGATATTTCCACTTTCTAAGTTATACAAACAAGCTAATTTTATTTTTTAACACTTGTAACTTTTGGATCTTGCATCTGTTCAATAAACTTCAACTATATTAATATTGATTTGTCTCTGGACAAGGAAAATAGAAATTATTAATGTATAAACCAGTCATACATGCATTCTTGACATTGGGAAGTCAATAATTTTTATACTGACCAGGTTAACACTTACTCTGTATCTCTCTTTATTTTCTCCTTGATTACGAAGGAAAAGACCATAATCTAGTATTTTCTCTATTCTTACTTGGTGAGGGCAGGAAAGAGCATTTTAATATTGCCCTGTTACACATTCTGTTAATTCTTTAATCTTGATGAGGGCAGTTATTCTAATATCTCCCCGGTCAATATAATATTTACAGACATGCACTGTGATAAACTATTAACAAAACAAAAATTTGTCATTTATTTGAGGTTTACAGATGCATTAAATCATCGCCATAGAAACGCACAATCATTATCATCAGTAATTAGTGCAATAACAATACCATTATGTTGTTAAAACCAAAGTAAACATTGTGTATATATATACATGTATTGAAATGTAAATACTAGAATTAATATGACACAAAAAAGAAGTTATTTAGTATTAGTTATACACAATATTCAATTTAGAAATATGGTTGGGAAGCTTTAACTTTCTTATCTGTGGACAAATATCAATCCCATGCTAACCAGGGCTCTAACAATAAAATAATGGATAGGATAGGGTAGTTTATTTATTTATTTTTAAGTTCAGATACATTTCATCATTTTTATGCTCCCCTTTCTGGTTCCCTGAAAGAGCATAAGCTAAAAGATACTTTAGACAAGAGTCATTGCCCTTTGTTAGCTCACCTGACCCGAAGGGTCAGTGTGAGCTATTGCCATCACTTGGTGTCTATCGTCCGTCGTCTGTTAACTTTTCAAATTTTCATCTTCTCCTCTGAAACCACTGAAGCAAATTCAACCAAACTTTACAGGGATAATATATTAAAGGTCCTTTACAAAGATTGGTCATTTTGTTCCGATCCCACAAAAAACATGGCCGCCAGCGCGGAACTTAGGTTTAACATTGGACCCTATGGGAAAAATAACATTTTCATCTTTTCCTCCGAAACCGCTGATGCAAATTCAACAAAACTTTACAGGAATGATGTACTAGAGGCCCTTCACTAAGAATGCTCATTTTGTACCGATCCGATAAAAAACACGGCCGACAGCGTGGAACTTAGGTTTAACATTGGACCCTATGGGAAAATCACATTTTCATCTTTTCCTCTGGAACCGCTGAAGGAAATTCAACAAAACTTTACAGGAATGATGTACTAGAGGTCCTTCACTATGAATGCTCATTTTGTTCCAATCTGATGAAAAACATGGCCGCCAGCGCGGAACATAGGTTTAACATTGGACCCAATGGGAAAAATCACATTTTCATCTTTTCCTCTGAAACCGCTGAAGCAAATTCAACAAAACTTTACAAGAATGATGTACTAGAGGTCCTTCACTATGTATGCTCATTTTGTTCCGATCTGATAAAAAAAATGGCCACTAGCGCGGAACTTAGGTTTAACATTGGACCCAATGGAAAAAATCACATTTTCATCTTTTCCTCTGAAACCGCTGAAGCAAATTCATCAAAACTTTACAGGAATGATGTACTTCAGGTCCTTCACTAGGATTGCTCATTTTGTTCCAATCCAATAAAAAACATGGGGGCCAGCACTGAACATTTAACATTGGACCCTAAGCGAAAATCGCATTTTCATCTTCTCCTGTGAAACGACCTAAGCAAATTCAACCAAACTTCACAGGAAGGATGAACTAAAGGTCCTTAACAAAGATTACTCATTTCGTTCCAATCCGATAAAAAACATGGCCGCCAGCATGGAACATAGTTTAACATTGGACCCTATGGGAAAATCACATTTTCATCTTCTCCTCTGAAACAGCTTAAGCAAATTCAACCAAACTTTACAGGAATGATGAATGGAAGGTCCTTTACAAAGATTGCTCATTTTGTTCCAATCTGATGAAACACATGGCTGGTGGCATGGAACATAGTTTAACATTGAACCCTATGGGAATCACATTTTCATCTTTTCCTTTAAAACCTCTTAAGCAAATTCAACCAAACTTTACAGGAATGAATCATAGTTGCCAACTCACATGATTTTCGCGTGTTACACACGCTTTTTCAACGGTTTACAGGCGTAGATTTTGTCACACGGCGTGTACACGCTTCTCAGAACTTCACACGCCATTACACGCTTTTCCGTTGTTTACATTTTTGGTTATAAGCGATATCGCGTTTTCCGTGATTCTCTGGATTTTTCCACGACCGTTGTTAATGTTTTTGGTTATTAACGGTATTGACCCCTGTGATTCTCCTGACTTTTCATGGCCACACGGTAAATTGCAAACTTCTATTCGGCAAAAAAACTGATTTTAAATCGTTTCAATAAATTTCTTGGTTGGGTACGACGACTAAAGACACGAGTGCAAATGAAAAAACGATATTTTTGTACCGGATCAGTGATACCAAAGTAAAATTTGGGACTCTTAGTTTGATGAATCAATTTGAAGTCAAAGAAAGTGATCGTGGAGTAGGAGGGGGGCTATGCAGTTTACACACTTATATTGGATCATTTACAGAAAGTGATATAGTCGGATATACAAAAGCTAGGGTTTATTTGAAACCATTTATCTATCAAAATGGGTCTAAGCCCATTTCCTCCTTGTCAGCTACAAAAAATTTGTTGAATGGTGTAATCAAGGACGAAGCTGAGAACTCTGCTTATTTTTGCCTTATTGAATTGTAAAGTCAACCAAACTTGTAATTGTTTTGAAAATTTACCTAGTCAGGTAGTTCTAAAATCAGAAAAACAGGCAAATGTTGAGTACAATGGGCCTTTAAATTGGCAAATTAATTTTATGCAAATTTTGTTCAATAATCCGAAAGTATGTCGCACGTTTTCACACGCTTTTTGGTATCTCATGTCATGTCATGACATGATTTTTCATTGTCAGAGGTTGGCAACTATGGGAATGATGTACTAAAGGTCCTTTACAAAGATTGCTCATTCCGTTCTGATCAGATGAAAAACATGGCTACCAGCAAGGAACATAGATTAAAATTGGACATTATGGAAAAATCACATTTTCATCTTCTCCCCTGAAACCGCTGCAGCAAATTTATAGGACTGATGTACTAAAGGTCCTTTACAAAGATTGCTCATTTTGTTCTTATTCTCTGAAACTGTTGTGAAGCAAATTGTATTGGAATGATGAGTAGAAGGTCCTTTGCAAAGTTTACTCATTTAGATAGGACAAAAAAATTCAGGTGCTAATAGAAAACATAGCTAAACATTAGACCTCCATTTGTAAAAAACATCATTTTTTGTCATGCATGGCAGAGAAGTATTTTGTCAGGTGAGCGATACAGGCTCAGTCTCTGAGCCTCTAGTTTTTATAATTACTGGATCCCTGAAAGAGCATCAGCTAAAAAATACTTTAGGCAATATTCTCCTTGTTTTGTGTGATTACTGGTTTGCTGAAAGAGCATCAGCTAAAATACTTTTGGCAAGAGTTATCCCCCTTTTTGGGATGATTACTGGTTCACTGGGATGATTACTGGTTCACTGAAAGAGCATCATCTAAAAAACTTGGCTACAGTTATCCCCTTTCTTTCGTATGGTTACTGACAATACTGGTTCCCTGTTTGAAATACTCAAGTACAAAAAGTATTTTCCCTAACAATTTGTAAAAGAAGTTCGATGAGAAAAATTGGACGTGTCAGGTTTATTTTCTTTTGACACGCTCTTCAAAAAATATTTCAAAGATTTACCCACAAAGGGAGATCACTGTAACCAAGTTATAATCAAATTTATTCACAGGTCATGAAAACAGTTTTTAAAAAGGATTAATTTGAGAACATGGTAGATTGTGATGTTCAATATCACTCATCTGGATTTACCAGTATAATGGCAGTAAATATAAGTTAAAAGATTTGCCCTATCTTTTATTCAGACTTGTTTTTATGAAGGAATGTTTCTAGGTTTATTATTTTTGACAAAACTTGTTTGTATGTAGTGCTGTCAGCATTTTGTTATTGTTTATATTTTAATACCTTACTGTAAGGTTGTTACGTTACCATGGTAATATTGGTAATTTTTACAATAATTTTTGGAAAACAGATTAAGAAATTTGCCTGTCCATGAATTCAGAAATGTCTTGTAATTCCCTTTTTTACTTTTCAGTTGTATTAATTTACAATTTTTTTTTTTAATTTAACATCATGACAGTTTTCAGAATAACTTTTAAACTATTAATTTCTTATCTAGTTTGTTATTAGGTCAGATCAACCTAGATTTTGAGAAATAAGGTCACTGCTACCATATTTTAACAGAAGTCTTCCCTTGTTATTATGTTATTATCATATCTTGTTGACAAATTGTTGTATATGAAATTTTAACATGAGAAGAGGAGAGTTAATAAAATGATTAAACGATTCTTATGTCAATTTTATTCACTTATTGACTTTATTACTGTGGAAAATCAATGTTATGAAACATCAATCCTTTCATCTGTCAAATACCGTGGAAGTACTTTTATTTGTGGGCATCAGTTGTCTTAGTTTTCATAAATATCACTATTTTTTGGGGTACTTATAAGTGTGGTTTTGATATCTATGCATTAAAATCTAGGGATATGGAACTAAATTTCTTTGTTACAGTGAACCAAGAAATCCATGAAAATTGGATCCCAACAAACAATAATACTTATACAGTGTTAAGAAGTAGTATGGCCATTTATCCCAAAAATATGCTGAAATGTTGTCCAAAATTATGTAAGGTAGTATGTGTACATGTACTCTCTGGGATTAAATTGATCAATTGAACATTGCTGTAAGTAACCTATTGTGTCCATTTATAAAAGAAAAGATATCAGGAAATACCCACAATACACAATCACATGCCATGGTCGATGAGGGCTCCCTAACCCTAACCCTACAATACACAATCACATGCCACGGTTGATTAGGGATTTAAGCTACAGTACACAATCACATGCCACGGTTGATAAGGGATTTAAGCTACAGTACACAATCACATGCCACGGTTGATGAGGGATCCCTAACCCTAACCCTATAATACACAATCACATGCCACAGTTGATTAGGGATTTTAGCCACAATACACAATCACATGCCACGGTTAATTAGGGATTTAAGCCACAATACACAATCACATGCCACAGTTGATAAGGGATTTAAGCCACAATACACAATCACATGCCACGGTTGATTAGGGATTTAATCCACAATACACAATCACATGCCATGGTTGATTAAGGATTTAAGCCACAATACACAATCACATGCCAGGGTTGATTAGGGATTTAAGCCACAATACACAATCACATGCCACGGTTGATTGGGGATTTAAGCCACAATACACAATCACATGCCACGATTGATTAGGGATTTAAGCCCTTTATTTTACAGTATTTTGGAAGATAGTACTACTCAAAGGACATGGAGAACCAAAATCATTTTTTGTTGCAAGTGTATAAACATTTGCCCTTCCAAATGGCAGTTAGTTTAGTTTGGTTCTAGAGGTGCTATACAAAACCTTAACATAAACTTACAAAAAATGTCATATAGAAGTATAAAAAAGCATTTGAATTGATTTTGTATTGATAGTGAATATAACAGATTACCTATTAAAACAATTTTGGAAAAGATTTAATGCATTCGTAAAATTGGTATGATAAATGAAATAAATTCATTAGAGAGTGGCCATATTTCTTTCATTTTATCTGACATTGATTCTCTTATATACCATTAACACCAATATGGCCAAACAAAATACTAAAGCTAATCTGAGTTCTGGGGATGACCATTTCAACTTTTATATCATCAGTGCAGAAACAAAATCAAATATTTGGTTGTCCAAAAATTAATTTTTTTGAAAAAGCTGAAAGAAAAAAAATATTTAAAAAGTCCATAGGTTAATCCAGTATCAACTGAGGGAGATACTACATAATTATACCCCTGCTTCCTAGGAGTATGTAAAGGGTCCATAGGTAAATCCATGTATCAACTGAGGGAGATACTACATAATTATACCCCCTGCTTCCTAGGAGTATGTAAAGGGTCCATAGGTAAATCCAGTATCAACTGAGGGAGATACTACATAATTATACTCCTGCTTCCTAGGAGTATGTAAAGGGTCCATAGGTAAATCAATAATCAACTGAGGGAGATACTACATAATTATACCCCTGCTTCCTAGGAGTATGTAAAGGGTCCATAGGTAAATCCATGTATCAACTGAGGGAGATACTACATAATTATACCACCCCCTGCTTCCTAGGAGTATGTAAAGGGTCCATAGGTAAATAAATAATCAACTGAGGGAGATACTAAATAATTATACCCCTGCTTCCTAGGAGTATGTAAAGGGTCCATAGGTAAATCAATAATCAACTGAGGGAGATACTACATAATTATACCCCTGCTTCCTAGGAGTATGTAAAGGGTCCATAGGTAAATCTAGTATCAACTGAGGGAGATATTACATAATTATACCCCTGCTTCCTAGGAGTATGTAAAGGGTCCATAGGTAAATCTAGTATCAACTGAGGGAGATACTACATAATTATACCCCTGCTTCCTAGGAGTATGTAAATCTAGTATCAACTGAGGGAGATACTACATAATTATTCCCCCTGCTTCCTAGGAGTATGTTAAGGGTCCATAGGTAAATCAGTAATCAACTGAGGGAGATACTACATAATTATACCCCTGCTTCCTAGGAGTATGTAAAGGGTCCATAGGTAAATCAATAATCAACTGAGGGAGATACTACATAATTATACCCCTGCTTCCTAGGAGTATGTAAAGGGTCCATAGGTAAATCCATGTATCAACTGAGGGAGATACTATATAATTATACCCTTGCTTCCTAGGAGTATGTAAAGGGTCCATAGGTAAATCTAGTATCAACTGAGGGAGATACTACATAATTATACCCCTGCTT
>MJUU01023320.1:52756-74189 GCA_002080025.1 Modiolus philippinarum
CTTAGTTTGTAAAAGTTACATGTTTTTACTGTGTTTTTGATATTCCTTAGTTTGTAAAAGTAACATGTTTTACTGTGTTATTGATATTCCCTAGTTTGTAAAAGTTACCTGTTTTACTGTGTTATTGATTTGATATTCCTTAGTTTGTAAAACTTACATGTTTTTACTGTCTTACTGATATTCCTTAGTTTGTAAAAGTTACATGTTTTTACTGTGTTTTTGATATTCCTTAGTTTGTAAAAGTTACCTGTTTTACTGCATTATTGATATTCCTTAGTTTGTAAAAGTTACCTGTTTTACAGTGTTATTGATATTCCTTAGTTTGTAAAAAATACATGTTTTTACTGTGTTACTAATATTCCTTAGTTTGTAAAAGTTACCTGTTTTACTGTGTTATTGATATTCCTTAGTTTGTAAAAGTTACCCGTTTTTACTGTGTTATTGATATTCCTCAGTTTGTAAAAGTTACCTGTTTTATTGTGTTATTGATATTCCTTAGTTTGCAAAAGTTACATGTTTTTACCATGTTTTTGATATTCCTTAGTTTGTAAAAGTTACCTGTTTTACTGTGTTATTGATATTCCTTAGTTTGTAAAAGTTACCTGTTTTTACTGTGTTTTTGTTATTCCTTAGTTTGTAAAAGTTACCTGTTTTTACTGTGTTATTGATATTCCTTAGTTTGCAAAAGTTACATGGTTTTACTATTTTTGATATTCCTTAGTTTGTAAAAGTTACCTGTTTTACTGTGTTATTGATATTCCTTAGTTTGTAAAAGTTAAATGTTTTTACTGTGTTATTGATATTCCTTAGTTTGTAAAAGTTACCTGTTTTACTGTGTTTTTGGTATTCCTTAGTTTGTAAAGTTACCTGTTTTTACTGTGTTATTGATATTCCTTAGTTTGCAAAAGTTACCTGTTTTTACTGTGTTATTGATATTCCTCAGTTTGTAAAAGTTACCTGTTTTACTGTGTTATTGATATTCCTTAGTTTTCAAAAGTTACATGTTTTTACTGTGTTATTGATATTCCTTAGTTTGTAAAAGTTACCTGTTTTATTGTGTTATTGATATTCCTTAGTTTGCAAAAGTTACATGTGTTACTGTTTAATTGATATTCCTTAGTTTGTAAAAGTTACCTGTTTTACTGTGTTATTGATATTCCTTAGTTTGTAAAAGTTAGATGTTTTTACTGTGTTATTGATATTCCTTAGTTTGTAAAAGTTACCTGTTTTTACTATGTTACTGATATTTCTTCATTGTTAAGTTACCCGTTTATAACTGTTTAACTGATAATCTTTAAGGTGGTGTGGTAGTACTCTGCCATTTTGATTTCAATTTTCATGCTTTGATAGATATTTTTTATTAAAAAAAATGTACGAACATTTTGAAAATTGGATAAAATATTTCGCTTTAAACACAAATAATGGGCCCATTCCTCTTAGTGTAGCATTCATTTTAGACAGAAAATTCAGAACAGTATTTGTACTGTAAAATTCTTTGAAATGAAAGGTAATTTCAAAAGATATTTTACAGGGAAATCACTACAAAAATTTTTATTTTGTGAAATAATTTGACTAAAAAGTTCCGTGACCCCCATTTTTCTTTTTGTTTTTTGAAAGTTCAATACTGGGGCTAACATTATAAAAAATTAATCAAAATTCTCATTGAAGTAACTTTAAATTTTATTGTTTGGAAGTTCAATTTTAAAAGTTTCATTCTGCAAAAATTTCTGATGAATTTTGCTTATACCCCTGAACCAACTTAAAATGTTGAAAGTTAAGTTTACTTCTGTGTTATTGATTTTCATTCCTAAATTTGTTAAGTTACCTTTTTATTTCTTTGTAACTGATATTCATTTGTAAATTTGTTAAGTTACTTGTTTAATTTACATTTGTGTATTTTTGTGTAACTGATATCCATTCCTAAATTCATATAAAAATAATTAAGTGAACCTGCTTACTACTGTATTCCTAAGTTTGTTAAAGTTACCAACTCATTTCTGTGTTCCTCAAATTCCATAATTCGTAAAAGTTACCTGTGGTAGCTAGATGGAATTCCTTGTTTAAAACTGTGTTACCAAAATATGGATTTGGTGCAAAAGTAAAACTGATTTTATATCCAGATTTAATGTCTTCAAATTCTTCTACTTCTAACTGAAAAATAATTTATTAATTTACTAAACTGTCTTCAAATTTTCTAAGTTATTATTTTTTTCACTTCTAAGATAGAAAAAAACTTAATTATTGATGAAATGTGGTAAATAACTTGCTAATTATAACAACTGTAAGTGCTTATCGGCAAAAGATCAAAGGAACACAGGTAATAAATTCTGCAGTGTTGGGAGGATTTTTGTTTTCAGGGCAATTTATGACACGGTAATCTGTACGTTTCCTCCAAGAAATTAGGACTATTTTTTCGGTGCTTAGTAGTGTCACACCAGGGAAATACTCGGTGTTGAGAGAAAGAGAATCAATTTGCATTGAGGAAACTAATTAACAATACTGAAAAATAAATGCTCAGTTGAATGTATAAATGAAGAGATTATTATTCCATGATAAAATCTTGAATTCTTTGTTGTGTTTAAATTTACTATCACAATGTTCTAGTACTTACTTTACTTAAATAATGAAGGCAATCTTCTTCTTCATCCTCTAACACTGCAGAGATCTGTGGGTGATTTACAAACTAGTACAAGTTAAGGCAAAATTTCTTTACACAATACAGTGTGTTTCAGACACGAAAATCACATGGAACCACAAAGGCACAAACTGCCCTGCAAACAAATTCAGATCATGTCACTAGATTGCAAAACAAGAGCTGTCAAATCACCATATTACAGGTTTGGTTAAAGAGTAAACTTAATTCCATTTAAATGTCAAAGTCTTAAAGCTTCTTATTTTTGCAACTCAAATCACTATAAAGGACTACAAGATGAGTAATTCACAGGTCCTGCGGTGGTTTTCATTAATAATCTCAAACAAATACAGCTTATTTTACTTTTCCGAAAGTTGCTAGCCCAAAGGTGTAAGGACTACCAATTTACAAAATTTTGCAGTCTGCCACGTAATTTAGTAGCCTTTGGCTATAGGACCGCTTTTAGTGTAGAACCCTCCTAATCATGAAGGTAAGTGCTGTATAATTATAAACCTTTCAGTCAAAATTCACATTCATCTTGACCGACACTTTAGATTTTCTGACAGGTAGTCAAGTAATGTAGTTCTGACAAAATATTGCAGTCTGTGCCAAAAACTTTTTCATTTATCAGCCCTGAGGGGCTAGTCAGGTCATGTGTAGTACATGTACTAGCCCAAACTCAATTTCACTAGCCCTTATAGAAGATTCTTTGTTAAGTCACAATTTTAACTAGCCAACCAGGCTAGTGACTTGGTGTTCCGATGATCAGAAAATATCTCAAATCGGTCGGTTGACTATCCAGATGTGATAAATCGATTGAGATTTTCTTCAATCGATTGATAATCAGTTAACTACAGTACAACCAGAGTCATATGATGATAAATGTCCCTGTCGGGACATATCCCAAACCCAAAATCTGACAATTTTATGAGGGGTCATAAAATTGTCCTTCTGCTTCACTGACTTTTATTAGGATACAGGTGATCAGTTTTATTACTTGTTTTAAATCTATTTTATATATTTGATTTTAAAACAGATAATAATTATTAAAAAAATATTAATAAGTTTGTTTTTTTTTCCATAAGACACAAATCATGAGTCTTTTCATACTAATATAAATCTCATAAAATTTTATGCAATTATTATATGAAAAATTTCTTACTATTTGACAATTTTTTGATGGATTAAGATTTGCAGATAATTGTTTTTTTTTTAAATATATATATATTTTTATTTGTATCAAAAAATCATAAAATATATTTACATAGTACATAGAAAATAGAAATTTTCATTTGAAATTATCTAAATTGTACATGTATAATTATCAGGTGTTTAATTAAATTTTACTGCTTATATTTTGAAAAGTTGAAATACAAAATCAAATAAATGCAAAACTTATCAAATTTTTTTTTAAAGTATAAGATAATTAATTTTATCATTTTTTTTTTTATTTTTGTATTCATTATAGTTAAAAATGCATTTAAAATTTATTTAAATGATTGTGGCCTTCCACAGGTAAGGGATTATCATTGACTTATCACTAAAACACACCAGTCAGGTACATTAATTATTTTATGACCCATGTTTTATGACCCTCAACCCTCATTAACAGCAGGGGATTAGTCTGACTGGGACATCTGTTGGACATGTCTGACATCATGTCTGATTGGGACATCTGTCATCATATGTCTCTGCCTGTACTTTAAAAGTACATGTGACCTTTAGGGAAAAATAGAAAGGCCATGAAAAGTGAATACATTTGAAAACTTGCCCTCCCTAATCAGTTTCAGCTCAGCTTCCTAAAACCAGGATGTACTTTTGCCATCACTTTGCATCCGTCATCTGTCATTCCCAAGTCTTTTCATCATCTCTCCATTGTCCTTCTTTGTTTGTCCGTCATGAACATTTTAATTTAAAGATTTTTTCCTCTGAAACTACTGGGCCAATTGGAACAATGAACTTGGTTACAACAGTCCTTGGGTGGTCCCTATATAAAAAGTTGTTTTTGGGGTTCAAAGATGCTAACAGAAGGGAACATAATTTAACACGAGAACCTATGGGACACATATATAAAGATCTTCTCTCAAACAGCTTGCCCAAATGGAACTAAAATAAGTTACAGTATTCCTTGGGTTATCCCTTGTAAAAAAAATTCTATACCAAAAACAAGATGTCCACCAGCAGGGAGCATAGTTTAACATCAGACCTTATGGGAACATATTTTTTAAACTATCAGTACTATTGGCATTGCAATAAAACTTGGTCATAATGCACCTCAGATATACTCATTTTATAATATGTCCAGCAAGTTTTGATTCTATCAAGATAGCTGCCAGTGAATCATTGTTTAACACTGGATTCTATTGGAACAATTTCAAAGATCTTCCCAAATGAAAAACTAGTAGGTCAGTTAGAACCAAACTTGGTCAAAACAGTCTTCAGGTAGTCAATAGGTTTAAAAGGGAAAGTTGATGGTTATCAAAATTAAGCAAAGGAGCTAATGCTTTATTTTGTACATTTTTATGTACAAATTTCACATTTTCAAACTAAACTACAGTCAAACCTGGTTTTAGAGGTCACCCAGGGGAAGAGAGAAAATTGGCCACATAAGACAGGTGGCTGCTAAGTCAAGGTCCAAAATAGCCGAATTAAAAGGAGATGGGAAATAAAATTGTGGCTGTTAAATCAAGGTTATTGCTTAATCAAGGTGATCGCATGGGCAGGTTTGACTGTATTTAGATTATAAGAATATATATATTCATTAGTTCCAACGAAAAGCAAGCACTTCATACTAAAGACACAATTCAAAAGTCCTAAAGCAAAATTCAAGGAGGAATTACAGGATTACCGATTATGACCGATAATCGGTCGGTTAAGCCTTACCGATTATGATAGATAATCGGTTGGTATTTTCATCCAATTGAACACCACTAGTCACAGGCATAGGGCTAGTGGCTAATGGCACAGACTGATGTTGGTTTTGACCGTCAGCAGAGTTTTTCCCACCTTTTTGGGACTGGGTCCGGGTTCCTTTGAATTGGGAAAATAAACGCGAAACTTTCTCCGTTTGGGAAAATTTCTTAAAAAATGCATTATCTAAAGCATTCTTTAATAAACCTATTACCATTATTCTTACTTCTCTTCCTTTAAGTGAGTGGTTCAGGCTCGAGGGTACAGGGTTATTTTCATGAACATTTGGGTCTTTAGATTCAAAGACACATTAAAGTTTATCTCTGGGGGTCACTATTTTTGGTGTTTCTTGAAAATCTATTAAACGCAACTTTAAAGCCAAATCATTTCCTCTATCTATGCAAGATAACTGGTCGTGTACATGAAATGACATTTTATTTCTCGTATATCCGTGCATTGTGAGAACACTAATAATGTCAATTTTTGCCTTTCTCGGACTCCGCGGTGTCTATCGTCGGTTTTTATCTTATAATAATGTCTGTTTACTAACCAAACGAAAAAGTAGTCTCAGGGCTCACCACACTTCAAAAGAACAGGGAGACTTGAAGTCTCCCTGAGGGTAGAAATAGGGAGACTTCAGGTCATGACAGGGAGACTTGTTTGCACGTATCCGCAACTGAATTTTCAAGACATTTGTATTTGATTTACATATACACTTATTCAACAATGGCAATAAATCAGTTTTAATCATCAAAATACCATTGATATTTCAAGCTCTACAATGTAGATTTTATATAAAAAAAAAATATGATTTTAGCTACTTATCAATTTTATGTTTCTTTCACCCAAAAGCTTATGGTTGGAGGTGCTCCTGCATTTAGGTTAGATTTACATGACATAAATTTTCTTTTATTTATCCTCTTTAGTAAATGGGTAGTTTATCACTCAGTTGCTCAAGAGACAGTTGCTAATCTGCTTCATTCTTTTTTTAATGGTTCTCCAAATATTAGAGGGATATAAATAGATTGTTTACGTTTGTGGACATTCTTTATATCGACCACTTCCGGTTTGAACTGTAGTTGAAACGTAAATATTTAGGACAATTTCCAATGAATTTTTTTAATAAATGTATACTACAAAGTCAATAAGTCTTGATTTTAAAACCATGAGATGATGTAAACAATCTTTGAGCTTTGCAAACACAGGAATAAGCATTAGAAATCTCATCAATTTACTTCCTTGTTACCGGAAATAGAAAGGGTAATAATTAGAAGTGTCAAAATGCTCCGGTGACTTGGAATCGCTTTTGGGGGCAACTTTAGGTGACTTGAGGCACAAAAGGGCGACTTAATCGCCCTAATCGCCCAGTTTGGTGAGCCCTGAGTCTAAAGACATGTCTTGGACTTGGTTCGCCAATTTTGACACCAATGATCTTGACCTTTAAAAGACCCGGATATTACCCGTGAAATTAACGACGTTTGATTGGTTAGGAAAAATATCCCTATGATTATACCTATATAGCGTAGGGAAAATACGCAGAATGCACAGGAACTCGCGAGTAATTCAAACACGCTATTATACACGAGTTGAACATAAAAATGCCAATTTCAAGTATTAATGTTTCTAAAATTTATATCAAATCCGTTTCACTGCAGGATTGGGAAAATTGTACATTATTTTGGGAAAAAATAAGTCATTTTCGCATTGGGAATGGGTCCAATATTTGGACCCAAATTTGATACAGAAAAAACACTGGTCAGACCAACACATATGTGACTACAGACTTGGCACCCATGGCAACTTTCTTCAAAAATCAAAATGAAAGCAAAACTGAAATTGCAGTTTTGAAAAATAAAGGGTGGACAGATTTTGATTTTGAAAATCTACTAGTCTCACTCACGTGACCAATGGAATTTCATGAAGCAGACAACATAGGCCAAAAAAAAAAAATATGTGTGTTTACGGTAGTCCGACCGGCCCTATTTTTTAGATGCCGACCCTAGAACTTTTTATTGATTCTTGATTCTCATAAAAAAAAAAAAAAAGTTCAACGTTGTTATCAACCGACCCTATTTTGATACAGACCTCTGTAAATTGATAAGTTTGTCTGGTAACATGCTTCTGCTGGTACGGAAAGTTATAAAATAGACATTTAAACTTTTTATTTGGTTCAAAAGACATTCAAATAGACAAAAATCAAGAAATGAAGAAATATGCCAAGTTTCTTCCAAAACACAATGCAAATGGCAGGACTTCCGGTTTGTAGGATTAATTTCGGAACGGACTTGGGAATGACCCGAAATTTTTCCGGATTTCGTTGACGATGCCTGAAAAAAAAAAAAAAGATTCCCGACCTACCGACACTAATTTTTTTCAGCAGACTACAGTAAACACACATATTTTTCTTTTTGGCCTTAGGTTTTATTACAGGTTCTACAAAATTAAAAGTATGAAAATCCCAAACTTATGAAATTTACAATATCAATATTGACTTGTGAAATGACAGTTTCTATAGAATTGATCGTGATATTTCTGAAATTTAACGTGCGACTTTCTACTTCTACCAGTTTACGGCCACCATCCATACATTGATTATTCTGCAACTCTTTGGATGCGCATGAAAACAATTTTGTACATAATTCAGATCATCTTAAATCAAGTGCTATAAATATACAGTGATGATTAAAAAGAGTTATCCATCTTGGTGTGACACCAATGGTGTCAGAATGTGGCTGTCAGGCTGGTCTTGAAGGCTCAAGGCTGCTGACGGTAAGTATGTGGCTTTCAGACTGGACTTGAAGGCCTCAAGGCTGCTGACGGTAAAGAATGTGGCTTTCAGGCTGGTCTTGAATCTCATTGCCAGCTAAATGTAAAATTACTAAAAAGGATACTGCAGTGACCCAAAAATTAGGTATGTTCTTTATAAGTTCATTTCTTTTTTCATAATGTGGTTTTCTTAATTTATTGTATTTTTGCTCGACTTGGAGAATTTCCTCACTTGCTTTTTCGTTTAAAGCATCAATTTCATTCTGACACCCATCAATATCTTCCAAAGCCTTTTGTGTTTCAGCATCATAGTCGAGGCTTGGGTCACCATCAGAAAGTGGTTCTGATGAAGAGAGTTTTTGCACTTTTGCAGGGGGTTGAGCTGATTCGTTTGATGTTGACATATTTTCTCTGGGATTCTAGTAAAGTCTATAAAATGAAATCAATGTGTTTAAATCTTCTCCCTTTTTTGCGCGAATGTGAACAAAACACATTTCTTATAGCATTTGTATTGATGTTACTGATTGGATAATACCGTGAAACGGAAGTCATTTTCACAAATGTAGACCAGTCAAATTCTTTTTAACAAATTGCCTCTTATTCAGGGGAAGTAACTCCGTAGATAACTTTGAAAGGCATCAAAATGGCGGATGATGACCCAGAACGAAACGATGAAAACAGTGACAATATCTTTGAAATTATGCAAAAGCAAAATATAATTCAGATGACAACCCTGACAAATGAAGGTGTCAAAAGTGAAAATGCAAATGGCAACGTTACTAATGCAAAGAAAACGAAAAATTTTCGAAATTTGCCTGGTCTCCAAGTTGCACATGTTGTGAAGGAAGACATGATAGATGTCACATCGCCACCAGATCCCAAAAGGCCCCGTTTGAGTGGACCTCTAGTTACAAATAACCCTGACACTTGTCCTAGCCCAGATACTGGAAAAAGGAAACGAATACAGCATGATTATAGACGTCTTTCAAACTCCGGTTATCTTGATGATTATGTTGGAAGAGAAAGAAGATTTTCCTCTGCAAGTGAAAATTCTGACTTGGGTATGTCTCCGTCACCACCCAAGCAAAAAGCTGCTGTATCCCCAGGTGTAAAAAATATTTTTCCAGCAGATTTTTCAAGTAAAGGTATGATTTAGTTTTTTATTCTAAAAAAAGGTATAAAAAGTGCAAACCAAAAATGTTTAACTGAAATCCATGAACAGGAGTCTGAAATTTTATCATTTTATTTCAATTCAAGTTAAAATATGAAGCCTCACACATTAAAGTTTTACAAACGTACATGAAGTGAGTGAAGTGATCAGGATTGCAACAGGCAAATCTCAATTTTTAAATTTCAGTGCTTTTGCACCTTATTGGACATTACATGTGTGCCATTCAATAGCCTGCATGCTTTTATACCCTTTTGAACAAATGGTCCAGATGATTTTTGACTCTTGTCTGTTCCACCATTTTCATTGGCATCAATGGCTGACGGATGCAATCTAAACAATACGGATGTATACAAGTATAATTGAGTCAGACACTGAAAAGATCTTGTTCTTTTAACATGTTTAAGTTGCTCAAAACTTACTTTACAGATTGATGCCATGTCAGACTCAAAAATTATGTTTTTATACATCCAAGTCAGCCATTGATCGGTGTAACCAACATACATTGTAGTGTATTTTTAGCTCACCTGGCCAAGGTGGCATCAGGTCATGTGAGTTTTGCCATCACTGAACTTGGAGCAGGTTCTGATGGGGCAAGTGTAAATAACCAAACTGATTGAATATACAATATTGACAAAGTTAATTTGAAAATAAGACTACAAGTGTACTAGTATATCCAAAAAGTGTTTCTTTGTTTAACTTTAATATCAAATTAATTATTTTGAGTTTTCAATTTAATCCAAATATTTTTCATTTAATTCATACATGTGTAAAATATAATTTTATCACGCTTAACACATTGAAATGAACAATGCATTATGAACCCAGAGACCATAATTACAATTCTACAATTCATAAATATAGATTGATAGAGTACTTGTGACTGCATGCAACTACATGTAGTGTCATTCTTCACCCAGGCCACACACTCCCAATATACTACTGCATATATTACTTTAATATTTACAAGTTTCTCTGGGCAAGTGCTTTTCGAATTCAGACAAGTAAAATCTGTCATGCACATGTCCAAAGTAACAAGTCAGTAGAAATTTTTGTGTCAATGCCTGAAACATACACACAAAAAAGAAAGACTAGCTTATTCACATCTGGATATAATTATTATGTGTACTTATAACATGTATAAATTAAAATAAATTCACTGATTTATACAATGTAAGTTTTGATTTTCCAGGGATCTGCAGTTCAGTAAAAGAGCAAAGTAAATCAAATGAAATCAGAACAGAAAGAAAATTAAAAGAGGCGAAACCACAGTTAATGTCTAATGGTTTTGATAAAAGTCCTGAAAAAATGTCTAAGGTTGTGGAACAAACACCAGACAAAATGTCAAATGGTATTGGTAAAAGTCCGGAGATAAAAGATCTGAGAAATAATGGCACTACAAATCAAAAACAAAATGAAGAGGCTCCATCACATGAGAAATTTAATGGTAAAAGTCAGAACAAGGAAGATAATATTTCAAACAATAATATTGTTAGTAATGGAAATACATTTAATGATAGCACTCCTAAAAAACATGGATTTAACAAAAGTTTACTGTCTGACCAGAGTCCATCAAAGGAGGGGCATAGTGATGGAAGTCCATCAAAAGAAGAACATCATCATCATAAACATCATAAGCATAAACATAAACACAAACATGATTCTCATCGTCATGAAAGAACTCCTTCAAAACAGGATTCAAATGAGCCGATCTCAAGAATAAGAAATTCTGATATTCGTAATTCACCGTGCAAGATAGATGATACAGACCCAATTTCTCACAGCAGCATAAGAATTTCAGGAAAGAAGAAAGTCTTAAATAATTGTGGTGTGCAAGTTTCTCTCAAGAGAAAAACGGAAAATAAATGCATTCAGGTTGATTTAAAAGGAACAAAAGACTCTTCTTCACACTCCTCGTCAACATCTTCAAAACATTATGATAGACCTAAAGATAGTGAGAAATCAAAAGATCACCACGAGAAAACCAAGGATCATCATGAGAAAGTGAAAGATCACCATGAGAAATCGAAAGATCACCATGAGAAATCGAAAGATCACCATGAGAAATCAAATGATCACCATGAGAAAACCAAAGATCATCATGAGAAAGTGAAAGATCATCACGAGAAAACAAAAGATCACCATGAAAAATTGAAAGAATATCATGAGAAAACTAAAGATCATCATGAGAGAGTAAAAAGTCATCATTCATCACATGAATCATCAAATTTAAACAGGCACCATGAGAAACATTCATCATCTCACAGCTCATCAAGTAGGCATGATAAGCCTAGGAAACATACCAGTCACCATTCATCAAGATCAGAAGATAAAACAAAAAGTATGATTGAAGCCATGCAAAACAAGAACACTGAAGCCAGTCGTGATTACACATTTCGCAAACTTAAAAGTGCTAAAAATAGTGGAGACCCCTTCTCAGATTCAAAATATCGTAAATTATTTCATTTGGAAAAGTGCACAAATGGAGGGGCACTTGTGTTACATGTTTACCAAGATGAGTTGCGGAATCTCTCATCAGAAGACATGACAAAATTTGTGACAGAATATTTTGATTTTGTTTATGGTGAAAATCCTGAGGGTGTCGCCCATTGTGTTATGGGAATAGTTCATCGGTCAGCAGCATATATGCCAGATTTTATCAACTACTTTGCAGAGAAATTTCCCACTATGCATTGCAAATCAGGAATGATGGGTAAATCTGACATTGAATCCACAACAATACTTAAATATCATGATCACATGATGAGTACATACAAAGATGGTACTCATCGATCAGGACCTCTCATGCAAATAAGTGTGGTAGGAACTGTGCATGAAGAGGTTGGAGATTATTTTCCAGAGTTTCTAGACATGGTGGAAAAGAACGCATTTCTCAAAGCAGTGATGCCATGGGGGGAAAGGTCCATCGTAGCAGGTATGCAGAGAAATTACAGTAATGATGGGCCCATCTTATGGTCCCGTCCTGGTGAACAAATGGTTCCAACAGCAGATATGCCTAAATCTCCATTTAAAAGAAAGAGGTTTGTTAGTTTTAAAAATTATTTTCATTAACTAACATATACGTGAAAACATGCACTGAAATGACAAAAGTTATTGCAAATTTGAAAATTTAGCCATGCTCTGTTATTATGAATAATGCAAGTTACGTGATAAGCTCTATATATAGCATGTATACCATTTGAAAACTTCCTATTGCACATTAAAAACACAAAGAAACCAGAGAGATGATCATAATAAACACACTAACTTACAATATTGAAGTACATGATATTGTGGTAGATTTATTACCGATTCATGATCACAGGTGGCGGATATGCACAACTTTTTACCTGAATTCCTAAATGAACACATTGGAAGGAACAAACAAATGTAAAGGAATGTTTTAATATTTCAAGAACTGCAATCTTTTGTAAGAAAAAAGTACATGTACTGAGGAATAATACATTTTTAGGCCGTTTTAATTTAATAAGTTGTTTTACAGACATAAGCCCAAAAAAATTTGGGTCGGAAGAGGGAAAAAATTTAAATTTAAAGTCAAACTTTTCAGTTATCAATCAAGTCAAGCCATTTGTTTTTATGCTCAAATGGAAAATTAAGTCTCCACTTTGATTTTTTGGTCAAGATATCGTTGTTACTTGACCTATTAATGCAAACATTTATGTTTTTCTGTGCTTGATTAGGAGATATAATTAAGGTCTGCAGAAATAATTTACAAATACAAAATTGTGTTTAAATTTGTTTCAATTTTCAAAAAATCAGGTCGGCGGATCCGTAAACCAACTAAATAAATAAAAAGGGCCTTATCATATGTTTAGTAATAAATACAGATGTTTTGAATATGTGATACAGTGCATGACGCTCATTACATATTCACGTTATACCCTATCGCATGGCTTACCCTTCATCACACACCCTTTTTCCAAAAAAAAAAAATTTTTTTCAAATTGACTCTTTTTTAATTAAAAAAAATTTCAGGGGGGTTAAAAATATTCTTTTGGAGTAAAATTTTTTGGGGAGGTAAAAAAATTTGGGGGTAACAAAAATTTGTTTGGGGTGAAATTTTTTGTGAAGATCGGTTAAAGAAACCTAGAATTCCTTTTTCCTTTACATGTCAGATTTTATTCCAACCACCTCCAGTCCTTTCCACACATTTTTAAATTTTCTACTTCACAAAATACATGCATTTTCTCTTACTGATTTCAGTTTAAGACAGTAGTTTTGGAATTAAATAGTCCTCTGTTTAAATATATGATAAACTGTATAATACATTGCAAAATCCGTATCACATACTGTATCATCCCTCGACCAATATCAACCCTCGGGCTGATATTGGTAACGCGAGATGATATGGCATGATACAAAATGTACGGATTTTGCCATGTATTAATCCCTATGTATTACCTAGTAAATGAGATATTCTAGATATTATATTACTGTAAACCAACTTATTTTCACAAGCAATTTATTTTCGTGACTTTCGCGTGTGTGAAAATATCACGAAAACAAATCGTGGTGAATAGTTTATGTATTAACAGAAATAGAAAAATCTAGAAAATTAATCTCCGCGAACTTCACCAGAAGTGGCAAAACGCAAATAAAGTAGCCGTGAAAATAAGTTGGTTTACAGTATTTACTTGTGCAGTATTTAAGATATTTTTGTTATAAAATTGTTATAAAATTGTCACTAAATAGATTAGAGACATGTCCTAGTCAGTTATACATGTTATATATTAATATATATTTAGACTTATGTACTTTAAAAATATAATAAACAAGCCTTTGGTTAATCAGGACCAACAAGATCTCACATTTGTCCCAATAGAAATGTGGAAAAAGTGATAACGTATCATGGGTGATGTGCTATTTCTTGTAGCTCAACCAATGAAATTCCCACGAAAGAGATGCAACTAGTACATATCTAACTCCAGCCTCAAAGTCTCGTTGTGTACCACAAATAGCTATTCGTGTGAGGCATAGGTAATGAGGTTGAATCATAAGAGAAATATGTTTACATATATATATATATATATATATATGTATGTCTTACAGACAAAAATATTATACATGTAACTAGGACAGTCAGCAGAAATATTCTAAGCTTTTGTAATTATTCAGCAAACTTCCTCAAGCCATCACAATTTTTATACCCTGGCTTTAGCGGTTGGTATATAGTGATCATGGTGTCCGTTCGTCTGCCCGTCCGTTCCTTATTCCATCCGCCATAGGGTACCTACTTTGTGGCCACAACTCCTCCTAAACCACTTGGTGAAATTTAATGTAACTTTCACAGAATGTTAAGTACACATTGCCATTGTGCACCAGCTATTTAAAAATTTGATTTTCCTTGAGTTTTTTTTTTTACATCTGAAATTAAATGCAGGAGCGGGGGTATGTTTTTGTGAGCTTTGCTCACAGTTTTTCTATTTTTTTTCTGGTTTTCTTTAGATACATATATTTCATTTTGCAGAGGAATGAATGAGTTGAAAAATTTGTCTTATCTACCTCGAGCATCTGAGCCACGGGAAGTACTGGTAGAAGATAGGACACGTTGTCATGCTGACCATGTGGGACAAGGTCCAGATAGGCTGACAACTGCAGCAGTTGGTGTATTGAAGGCTGTGAAGGCAAAGGATGAGTAAGTCCATGTAGTAGGACATACATGTACATGTACATAGCAATAGTCATGATAGTGGTAGCCAAATTATTCACTGTGGTCAACATGGTCCAGTAGCTCTCTGATTTTGATTAATTTATAATTTTTTAAATTTATAGCTTTTGAGAAATGTACATGTACTAGTACATGTTAATAAAGCTTTACAGCAATTTTCCTTTTACTGAATGCAGTTTCAATAGGATTTTTGGTAGCTCTCCAGGTAATCAAAAAGGTTTTTCAATAGCAGTTTGGCCTTGAAGGTAGAAAGGTCACCAAATGCCCATTCATACATGTAGTTGGGTGTGTGCCAATTTACCTGATGTTGATTTCACCCACAGAGATAAAGTACATTTGAACTATTATTATGTATTGGAACAAACAAAGAGAAGGGATGAACTTTATATAGACTAAATTTAAACAGTAATAGTACAACTTTGTGATTTCTTATCTTATTGTATGAAAAAATGCATCTTTATTCTTGATTGGCTGCTATTTCAGTATTAAAAACAAGTTTGGGTGAACTTGACTTGTTTCCTCAAATCTGTTGAAATTGACACCAGGTAAACTGGCCCATATCCAGGACAAATACAATGAATGGCCATGTGACCTTTCTACCTTGAGGGTCAAACTTCTATTGAGAAACCTATTGTAACTACCTGGAGAGCTACCAAATTTTCTATTGTGAGTGCATCAGGTAACAAGAAAATTGCTGTAAATTATTTACATGTACAGTCAAGTACCTAACCTGAATGAGTTATTACAGAAAAATAACATGCATATGTTATTACTAAGGAAAAACATTGATAACATATGTATGTTACATGCTTCAAATAGGAATTATGCAGTCATAGTTTTGTTTTAAATGTATACCATTATTGTCTATCAGCATGCTAGGAGTTAAAATCATAGGACTTTTCATAGTTTGCCAGTTTNATTCCAGATATTGGCAAGGTGGCCGGCTGGGCCCCTGACTGACAGAATTCAGTAGCCCAGCCAATAATTCTAGTAGCCCAGTACTATATAGTCAACCAAAATTGCAGGATATTTCAGTAGCCACCTGGGCTACTGGTTCTGAAATTTTAGTAGCCCACTTCAAATTTTAGGGGCCTTGGGCTACTGGGCCCCTGGTAATTTGCATCCCTGATATATGTATGTCTTACAGACAAAAATATTATACATGTAACTAGGACAGTCAGCATAAATATTCTAAGCTTTTGTAATTATTCAGCAAACTTCCTCAAGCCATCACAATTTTTATACCCTGGCTTTAGCGGTTGGTATATAGTGATCATGGTGTCCGTTCGTCTGCCCATCTGTTCTTATTCCATCCGCCATAGGGTACAAACTTTGTGGCCACAACTCCTCCTAGACCACTTGGTGAAATTTAATGTAACTTTCACAGAATGTTAAGTACACATTGCCATTGTGCACCAGCTATTTAAAAATTTGATTTTCCTTGAATTTTTTTTTTACATCTGAAATTAAATGCAGGAGCGGGGGTATGTTTTTGTGAGCTTTGCTCACAGTTTTTCTATTTTTTTTTTCTGGTTTTCTTTAGATACATATATTTCATTTTGCAGAGGAATGAATGAGTTGAAAAATTTGTCTTATCTACCTCGAGCATCCGAGCCACGGGAAGTACTGGTAGAAGATAGGACACGTTGTCATGCTGACCATGTGGGACAAGGTCCAGATAGGCTGACAACTGCAGCAGTTGGTGTATTGAAGGCTGTGAAGGCAAAGGATGAGTAAGTCCATGTAGTAGGACATACATGTACATGTACATAGCAATAGTCATGATAGTGGTAGCCAAATTATTCACTGTGGTCAACATGGTCCAGTAGCTCTCTGATTTTGATTAATTTATAATTTTTTTAATTTATAGCTTTTGAGAAATGTACATGTACTAGTACATGTTAATAAAGCTTTAAATTATTTACATGTACAGTCAAGTACCTAACCTGAATGAGTTATTACAGAAAAATAACATGCATATGTTATTACTAAGGAAAAAAATTGATAGCATATGTATGTTACATGCTTCAAATAGGAATTATGCAGTCATAGTTTTGTTTTAAATGTATACCATTATTGTCTATCAGCATGCTAGGAGTTAAAATCATAGGACTTTTCATAGTTTGCCAATTTTGCAAAATATATGTATGTTATTTCAGGAAAAGTATGCCTGTAATAATAAAAGGGTGTTATTACAGCTACTCTACATCACTTAAAAGTGTTTTCCTCAGACCAGAATAATGCCTAATCAGATTACATTTTTATTTATTGTAATGTATGGAAATCAAAGCATATCAATAGGTTCTGCGCAAGTTTCTAAGATTCCCAAGTGTCTAATAAACTAATAAATATTTATGTCATATGCCTGTAATAACAGCATTGTTATTACAACTAAAGTTATATCACTTTAGAGCCTTGTCTCATTGATTAAGCATCAAAAATGTTTTAACTTAATTGAAAACTGATTTATCCAGGCTAAATAATTAGTTTCTGCGCAAAGGTCTAATCAATTCCCGAGTGACCAAAAAAAGGTAATATATTTTAGGTTGCTACATACATACGTTATTACAGAATTAGAAATAAAGAGCAGATAAACAACATCTGTAATAACACATGCATGTTATTATTCTGTTGTAACTCATACAGGTTAGGTACTTGACTGATGTAGCTGGTTCTTGACAATGTACAACCATTTACCATGTTTACTCATCAATGTGTAACAATCACAAATATATGCATGATATTGGATTTCCTGTCTAAATATATTAATGACTACTAGTAAATAAAATGATATTACATGTATATATTGTCTTTAAAAAAACTCAATAATGATACACAGATATATATTTTCTTTCTGAAATTCACACTTTTGGAAGGCAAAATGTGACACTTGCTTTCTGAATACCAAATTTTCAACTTACATGACTTAGTGAAACAAGTCAATAGACAATCAATAACACTGATACTAGATGCAATTTTATGATTCTTGGCTGGCATTGTCTGCACTTAAGTTGCTCTGAAACCAGTGCCTTTACACACGTAAATAACAATCCTTAACTAACTTCAGATAAAACAATTAGCAATGTCTTAAAACATTTGCTTTTAGATGTACAAATCCAGGCATAGATCTAGAATATACATTTCCTACATGAACAACAAATACACAAAAGCAACAATTTAGTTTCCTCTCAAATTCCGTTTACAAGAACCACTCCATTTATTATCCATTCCAAAGCTAAGATCAGTATTATTACCAGTGTGCTTATTCCTTGTTGACAAAGATGTTATTCATATCACCTTGAAGATGTAGTTTTATCCAAATCATAAAACCACATATTGAACCATGTTTTATGAAAAGGCAATTAATCACAGGAAGGCAGTTAAAATCACTTTTATGGGTAGTGGTTTTCATGCGAGACTTCAAATGAAAAAGGAAATAAAACCTAAATTTGCTCCTGTTTAGTGGTGCCCCTCTATTCATAGTATGCATAGCCCTTACAAAAATAATTTGTTTTATAATTTAGCACATCAAGTGACAGAGTGGTAAAGGATGTTATATGTTTCCATCCAGGAGATTTTACCCAGCTGGTACAAAAGTTACAGTTAGATCTTCATGAACCTCCTGTGTCTCAGGTAAAGTATTTTGGTTGTATGTAGGGATAAAAATTGATACCCTTGTTCATGCCCGTATTAAAGTTTAATTATTTGTTACTGAATTCATAGAATATAGAAGTTTCTCTTTATGTTCAAGAATCAAGAATATAATTCTTTTCACACAAGCTATCTTTGCTTGCTTCGAAAATCTCAACCTTATAAAAGAATTAACCCAGTCCATACTGCTGCTCAAGTTCTCTAATGTAAAATAAATGTTTACCTTAGTAATTATCTTGCTTTCTGGGTTAACCTGATCAAATAAAATGAAGTTAATAAATGTCTTTAGATCATCTCTTTATATAAACACGTACATAAAATAAAAGATGTATGACCACCCAAGATCCAAGAAAGCAACCAGCACATTACATTGAACGATCCATTCATCTTATCCATAATTGTTCCTCTTGTTACAAATTTGTCAAAGAAAAACATTGGTATTACTTTTCTGCTGTATATCACTTGTATACAATATCTTTTGTTTGGATTAAGATCATAGAGTTAAGTTTCCAGCATCTTAAATTTCAGATGACCTTGACTGTGTCTTTATGGTTAAATGACTTCATCAAAATTGTGACAAAGGTTCACATTCAAGTCCCTTCATCATGTTTATTACAGGCCGCCACGAGGCAATCTGTTATTTGATATAGAAATTGTACGAATGACATGATTTACCGAGGAATGAATATAGTTGTTGGTACATGTAAAAAAAAATTACAAGTCTCAAAAAATAATGATTTTTTGATGTTTCAAACTTTCAAAATTTTTAAAATCAATTTTAATGTCTTTCATCATCATCATATACCTGAAGTTTTCAGTTTAAAAAAAAAAATGGTTGTCATAGATACATGAAGATTTTGGAGCAAATTTAGAATCGATTTTTAATTGGATGTCTTGAAGGAGTTGAAAAGGCATGCTTGAAATAATTTACTCCTTTAATGTAATCACCATGTTGCAATTTATAATTAAGTTTTATTCCATCTTTATTATCGATTCAAAATATAATTGTGATAATATATACATAGTGTAAGCACATGTACAATAAATACACATAGATTATCAAAACAAAGAGATTTTTTTTATGGCCTAATGGGTCTTTAATTTATAGCCTGAATTTGTTCCACACATTTCCCGTGGATTTATTCATAATCATATAGCGTTTGAGAGCATGAATCACAGGGACTTGCTCCCGGTCCAGAAAAAAAAATTACTATCCAACATGAATCTCGGAGAAAAAAACACAAGGGAAATCCTATGTGCGGTACCCCGCTCGCTTCGTTTAAATTTTTTCTAAATAAAACAAACAAAACCTACCTTCATGCCTTTTACGTTCTCTTTCTGAATAATTTTCCGAACAGAAAACATAGTGTTTACCTCATGATAGCTCTGCTTCATTCCTATATCTCGATTTGTTTACTCATATTTCATGATAAGGACAATTCATGGATCTCAATGTGAAACTACAATGACCTTCACATTCTAAATTTAAATCCTTCATGCGGAAGCTTTCGGGACCTTTTCATTCCGTTGAAGATAACGCCGATACAGTAATAAAGGCGGGATAGAACGATTTTTTTCCTAAGTCGATATGTGAAATTGTGATTGTGACCATTTCGGCAAATCGCAACGCTTTTGCCTGTACTTCATCCATTTCAACCTTTCAATCAATCTGTTTGCTAAAAATAAATATATCGCGGGAAAATAGCATTCGATACATAGGCATATTACGTCGACCGAATGAAAAAGTCCTGAGAGCCTCCGCGTGAAGGATTTAAATTTAGAATGTGAAGGTCATTATAGTTTCACATTGAGATCCATGAATTGTCCTTATCATGAAATATGAGTAAACAAATCGAGATATAGGAATGAAGCAGAGCTATCATGAGGTAAACACTATGTTTTCTGTTCGGAAAATTATTCAGAAAGAGAACGTAAAAGGCATGAAGGTAGGTTTTGTTTGTTTTATTTAGAAAAAATTTAAACGAAGCGAGCGGGGTACCGGACATAGGATTTCCCTTGTGTTTTTTTCTCTGAGATTCATGTTGGATAGTAATTTTTTTTCTAGACCGGGAGCAAGTCCCTGTGCATGAATTTAAGGTATACCCATATATGCAACAAATTTCACAGGCAACAAGACATAGGACTTGCTTTTCCATCAGTCACAGGCATTGACACTGTCAGCTTTTATGTTTTGTGATCTGCTCTCACTTAAGAACATACATATCCAATTTGTTCACAATTGCTTCACAATCTAAATATTGCAAACTCCCATGAAAAATGCAACACTTTTGAAATTTCAATATTAGGCGGCCTATAATTTTACGCTTTTCTTGTCAGGATTTGTAATGCATAAGTCCATTATTTTTAGTTTCTCTATTTGTATGAATTTCTATATTCAAGATAGTTAAATTTTTAAATTAAAAAAAATAGAAGTTTGCTGAGCTTTTTATATGACCGCAAAAATTTTGCGGTGGTATAATGGTATGGTGCTGATGGACACTTTTGTTTTTAGTCAATAACCTAAGTTCCAGTTGATAAATCATTATAGGTAATTTCTATAAATACAACGTTGCCATTGTTGTACTTTAACCTTGGATGAAACACTATTTGTGTACAC
>MJUU01023321.1:0-12853 GCA_002080025.1 Modiolus philippinarum
ATCTTTTAGAATTAGTGTCGATTGAATGTGTTAGTGCCATGTGGGCATTTAGTTCAATGAAATCATTTGACATGCCCAACTTAATTATTTCAGTTTTTGAACATACATGTATTTCCAAAGGATATAATCACTTCCAAATCAAGCCATCTTCAGTGCATATTCAATGACTTTTAAATTTGAAGTTCAAACAATTATTAATTTGCTATAAAAACATATTGATAATAAATAGGGTTTTACATCAGGGCTATTCTATTTAAATCTACCATCCAGGGGGGAATGCCATACATTTTAGACCCCACCACCAATAGAAAAAAAAAATTATTTCTACCATTAGTCAACATCAGGCTGACCCCCAGGACCAAGAGAAAAAAATAAAACTGTCGTTCCCCAGGATTTTGTGTATTGATAGCCTTTCTATTGGCTTTTTGTCCACCGCCGCACCGCGACGGTGGGACATAGTAATGGTCTGCGTCCATGAGTCCGTCCGTCCGTCCGTCCGTCTGTCTGTCTGTCACACTTTCTTGTGGACGCAACTCCTCGGAAACCGTGTATTGGATTATGTTCAAATTTTGTATGATTGTTAGTCACTATATGTACTAGATCATATCGCACCGCCATTTTGATTCGTCAATTTTTATAAGAGTTATGGGACTTTGACCATTTTTAGCAATACTATACAACTGGAGATCTTGTGGACGCAACTCCTCGGAAACCGTGTATTGGATTTTGTTCAAATTTTGCAGGATTGTTAGTCACTATATGTCCTAGATCATATCGCACCGCCATTTTGATTCATTCGTCAATCTTTATAGGAGTTATGGGACTTTGACGATTTTTAGCAATACTATACAAATGGAGATCTTGTGGACGCAACTCCTCGGAAATCGTGTATTGGATTTTGTTCAAATTTTGTAGGATTGTTAGTCACTATATGTACTAGATCATATCGCACCGCCATTTTGATTCGTCTATTTTTATAAGAGTTATGGGACTTTGACCATTTTTAGCAATACTATACAACTGGAGATCTTGTGGACGCAACTCCTCGGAAACCGTGTATTCGATTTTGTTCAAATTTTGTAGGATTGTTAGTCACTATATGTCCTAGATCATATCGCACCGCCATTTTGATTCGTCAATTTTTATAGGAGTTATGGGACTTTGACGATTTTTAGCAATACTATACAAATGGAGATCTTGTGGATGCAACTCCTCGGAAACCGTGCATTGTATTTTGTTCAAATTTTGTAGGATTGTTAGTCACTATATGTACTAGATCATATCGCACCGCCATTTGATTCGTCAATTTTTATAGGAGTTATGGGACTTTGACCATTTTTAGCAATACTATACAACTGGAGATCTTGTTCCACATTGTTATACAATGGCAAATCTTGTGGACACAACTCCTCAGAAACCGCTGGCCAGAATTCATTCAAATTTTCAGGATTGTTAGTCACCATTAGTAATAGATCATATTGCATCGCCATTTTGATTCGTCAAATTTTGTTGGAGTTATGGGACTTTGATTATTTCGATATTGTTATACAATGGCAAATCTTGTGGACGCAACTCCTCAGAAACTGCTGGCCAGAAATCATTCAAATTTTACAGGATTGTTAGTCACCATTAGTATTAGATCATATCGCATTGCCATTTTGAGTTCTAAAATTTTGTGGGAGTTATAGGACTTTGATTATTTCTTATTGTTATCCAATGGCAAATCTTGTGGACGCAACTCCTCAGAAACTGCTAGTCCGAATTCATTCTAATTTTACAGAATTGTTAGTCAACTTATGTACAAGATCATATCACATAGCCATTTTGATTCGTCTAATTTTACAGGAGTTATGGGACTTTATCGACTTAACGCATGCTACAGCTTAGGAACACTTTGAAGGCGCAACTCCTGGGAAACCACTGAACGGATTATGCTGAAATTTTTGTGTGAACATTTGCCACCATATGTACTTGATCATATTATTCTGCCATTTTGTTTGGACAAATTTTACCGGAGTAATGGGACTTTATCGACTTTATGCATACTACAACATAGGAAGACTTTGTGGACACAACTCCTCAAAATCCAATTAAGGGATTTTGCTGAAATTTTGCTTGGCTGTTTGCAACCTAATGCAGTTGATCATATCCGTCCACCATTTTGATTCGCAAAATTTTGCATGAGTTATGGGACTTTATCGACACTACTGCGGCAGCGGGGGACATAGCTACGTGTAGTAATCTTGTTAAAATTGATAGAAAAGAGTCACCAGAATTATTTATAAAATACATCACATAAGCCCAATTACATGCCTAGTTTTAAACACATGTGTATTTTTACATAGTTTTGCAAATTTGCACTGGTGTGCAATTATTGCATGTAAACGCAACTGCATATGTGTGTAAACTTAACATAGGGTGTAAATTTGCACGAGATCAGGGGCAAGTGTAAATGTATATTTACACATGTGTAAATTTACACAGTATGCATTTTGAGCATGTAAATGCAAACTTAAATATGCACACGTGCAAAATGCTGTTTCTGTCTATGAAATGGAAGAAAAGGGTCTTGCAACTTGATTTGAATCATGAAAATGATGCACACACAATGCACTATTATTTCTATAAAATCCAGACTTCTCTGGCAGTTTTGTCTAATTTTGCATTTTTTTGGCTTACTATAGGGGAAGTTGGACTCTGATTGAAAAAATTAAAAAAGATACAATACAACCTTCTGTTTTTCTATCATTCTACAAATTTCCCAGGTCGAACGAAAACTTGTAATTTTTGTCCCCCGCCGCACCGCGGTGGGACATAGTAATGGTCTGCGTCCGTCTGTCCGTCCGTCCGTCTGTCTGTCACACTTTCTTGTGGACGCAACTCCTCGGAAACCGTGTATTGGATTATGTTCAAATTTTGTAGGATTGTTAGTCACTATATGTACTAGATCATATCGCACTGCCATTTTGATTCGTCAATTTTTATAGGAGTTATGGGACTTTGTCCGTTTTTAGAAATATACTTTACAACTGAAGATCTTGTGGACGCAACTCCTTGGAAACCGTGTATTGGATTTTGTTCAAATTTTGTAGGATTGTTAGTCACTATATGTCCTAGATCATATCGCACCGCCATTTTGATTCATCAATTTTTATAGGAGTTACGGGACTTTGAGGATTTTTAGCAATACTATACAAATGGAGATCTTGTGGACGCAATTCCTCGGAAACCGTGTATTGGATTTTGTTCAAATTTTGTAGGATTGTTAGTCACTATATGTCCTAGGTCATATTCCACCGCCATTTCGATTCGTCAATTTTTATAGGAGTTATGGGACTTTGACGATTTTTAGCAATACTATACAAATGGAGATCTTGTGGACGCAACTCCTCGGAAACCATGTATTGGATTTTGTTCAAATTTTGTAGGATTGTTAGTCACTATATGTCCTAGATCATATTGCACCGCCATTTTGATTTGTCAATTTTTATAGGAGTTACGGGACTTTGACAATTTTTAGCAATACTATACAAATGGAGATCTTGTGGACGCAACTCCTCAGAAACTGCTAGTCCAAATTCCTTCAAATTTTACAGGATTGTTAGTCACCATTAGTACTAGATCATATCGCATTGCCATTTCGATTCGTCAAATTTGTGGGAGTTATGGGACTTTGATTATTTCCCATTGTTATACAATGGCAAATCTTGTGGACGCAACTCCTCAGAAACCGCTTGCCAGAATTCCTTCAAATTTTACTGGATTGTTAGTCACCATTAGTACTAGATCATATCGCATTGCCATTTTGAATCGTCAAATTTTGTGGGAGTTATGGGACTTTGATTATTTCCACATTGTGATACAACGGCAAATCTTGTGGATGCAACTCCTCAGAAACTGCTAGTCCGAATTCATGATAATTTTACAGGATTGTTAGTCACCATATGTACAAGATCATATCGCATCGCCATTTTGATTGGTCAAATTTACAGGAGTTATGGGACTTTATCGACTTAATGCGTGCTACAGCTTAGGAACAATTTGTGGGCACAACTCCTCGAAAACCACTGAACAGATTATGCTGAAATTTAGTTTGAACATTTGCCACCATATGTACTTGATCATATTATGCTGCCATTTCCATTGGACAAATTTTACGGGAGTTATGGGACTTTATCGACTTAATGCATACTACAACATAGGAAGACTTTGTCGACACATCTCCTCAAAATCCAATTAAGGGATTTTGCTTAGCTGTTTGCCACCTAATGCAGTTGATCATATCTTGCCACCATTTTGATTCGCAAAATTTTACTTGAGTTATGGGACTTTATCGACTTTACTGCGGCGGTGGGGGACATAGCTACGTGTAGCAATCTTGTTTTACATGTTTTTGGCCCTTTTCACTTCTTGTAATAAGCTTTTAAAATTAAAATACACACCTTAGATTAAATGTATGTAAATGCATAGCAAAAATACTTTTACATACTAGTGTAGTTTTACATGTGTGTAAATTTACATACTGGTGTAAATCTTGTGCATGTAAATGGGGTTATAGTGTAAAATTTTAATGTGATGTCATCATTTAAAATAATGAATATCTTCTTTGTTTAGCTATTGCCTCAAAATATTTCACAATACAAATACCAGTTTAAATTTTACTTAGAAATTTCATTCAAATGTAAGAAAATTGCATCTGCTATTGGTATTTTTAAAGGTCTAAAAATATTTTTTTTCAAAACATGAAGACTGATACCTGTTAATGATGAAAAGTTTGATATATCATATGAATAAATATTTAATGATTGGTATACTTTTGGATGTCTGGCACATTTGTGCTCAAAATGAATTATTTATGAAAATTCAATAACTGTAGTAACCTTATTGCAGTATTAAATTAATTGTTCTTTTCATTTTGAATATTATACAAATTGTAGTAGTTTTTTTTTTAGATAATATAGTCAAACTGCAATTGCTCAAACAAAATAACCTATGAAAACAGTTCTAGCCAAAGGAGTATACGAGATATTGATTTCAAACTATGTTATAAACTTGAACAAAGGGACAACAATAAGGGTGTGAGATATCCAAGGTGTTTGAGCTATTGCAGTTTGAGTCATGGAAGTTAAACTGTATACATTTCTTTCATTTCTATACATTTTTCTGTATTTCTGCTCTTTATCTTATCATGTGTGTCAGCAAGTGTTAGTGCTCTTCTCAATTCTTAATGTATCCAGCAGTTTTACACATAAATAATTAATCTTCTAAAGTAATTGTTTTATTTTTATGCCCCGCCTACGAAGTAGGAGGGGTATATAGTTTTCGGGCTGTCCATAATGCTCAGGTTGAGGTTTAGGTTGAAGAAAGTTTACATTGAAGGAGGTTTGATATCTTGAAGAGACTTTGTATACAGATAGACAGTGACATTAACTGCAACATTTTGCAAGCAAACAGATGCTGTGACCTCAGGGTCATGGGTCATTGACTTGAATATTAGGAGTGAATATTTGATATTGTACTACAGGTTAAGGTTTAGGTTGAAGGTAGTTTACCTTGAAGGAGGTTTGATAGCTTGATGATGCTTTGTATACAGATAGATTGTAATGGGAACTGCAACATTTTGGATGGAAACAGATGCTGTGACCTCATGGACATGGGTCATTGGATTGCAAAAAAATTTTATTCTTACTCTAAATAATGCATGATTATTAGCAGGGCATATAGTGTCCATTGACACAGATTCACTTGTTATTCATTTACTTGGTAGGAGAGGGGATATAGTGTTGACCCTAATTGATCTGTCTGTCTTGACCACCTATTGTCAAGGATATATCTCTGCTTGTGTATGAATGTTCTGATTAAATATGCAAGACTCAAATCTGTGTCCGTCCACAAATCTGTGTCCAAAAATGACGTCGCATATATCAAAACATTTGACGGTTCTTTCCAAAGCTAATTTGTGTCCTTTTTGTGTCTTTTTCACAAACCTATTGCCCCATCTTTGTCAGCTTTGAAAGTGAATAGCATATTAGGGTTTAAACATATTCAGAATTAGGCAAAGGGCAAAGATTACATAATTTTACGAAATTTTCAGTATTGCAACACAGTTGTTTAATTTTTAATGTAAAATAAAAGAAGTATGAACATTTAGCCGTGAAATTTGTTCATTTGTTGGGCCATATTCAAAATATGCTCAAATGTTGTCGAAAACCGAGTGAGGTTTTCTCTGGTAAATGTACTTCCTAGGCATACAATTAATATATGCCAACCTTGTATGCTTTCTGACATATTAGCAGTTGAACGTGGCTGTAAAAATGAATCTGTGATGTCGCAAAATTGCTTTGGTTAAGCTTTTTATGAGATCGGTTAGGTTGATGACTGTTTTGCTTTAATGTTAATGGCACAAACACCAAGTAATTAGAAAAAGAAAGGAAATGGGGTAAATGGCAAGGAGACAACATCTCATCCAGGTTAAAACGACCCAAAAAAAAAAAAACATCTAGGGGGTCACCGTAAGGTCTTCAACACAGTGAGGAACCTCACACCATATAGCAAGCCCTAAATGGCCCCAAAAAGGTAAAAACGTGAATAAATCAATGGAAACAAACCACATCCAATAACCCAAATATCAAGAAACTAGAATTTTATAAGAAGACAAGGACAAGCCAATGACCAACATATTCCCGAGTTCATTTTTGTACTCTGCACTCGAGTTACTGAATATTTATAAACTTATCACTGAAGAGGAAATTTTACACACATTTACTTTTTTTCCTTTTAATTTTTGGATATATGTTCAAAAAGGTGCAAACAAAAAACAAATATGCACAAATGAAAGAAAATTTGTGCGCAAATGAAATATTAAAAAAATGCGCAAATGAAATGGCACCTAATCTCAAAACGTGTTCAAATGAAATGCAGCCGAAAATTTGTGCGCAAATGAAATATTAAAAAATGCGCAAATGAAATGGCACCTTATCTCAAAAATTGCGCAAATGAAATGGCACCTTATCTCAAAAATTGCGCAAATGAAATGCAGCCACAATTACGTAGTTTCAATGTACTTTTAAACAAAAATGTGGTAGAATAGATAATGGACAAATTATTTGAAATGCTGTAGAAGTTTCTTTTAATTTGATTTTCGTGATTTAACCTAAATGATGTAAAAAATGAAAGAATATTACCGCGAATACATCTTAAAAAGGACATAGATTTGACGTTTTTCAAACGGACACAGATTTGCGTATGATGACGTTATTGGGTATACTTTGAAAACTTGCGTATTGTGACGTGAATATTGGACACAGATTAGCGAAAGGACACAGATTTGCGAAAGGACACAGATTTGAGTCTTACAAATATATGGTCTGAAGCTTTGTTGTGGAGAGTTGTACCCAGTCGTCCCCTTTAAAATCTGTCGCTCATCTACTTCATGTTTGCAGATGACTTTGTTTTTTTCCATTATAGACCTTTATTGGAATTTTTTGTCAAGGATTTCTCTGCATGTGTATGTAGTAATAAATTAGTATTTGGCTTGAAGCTTTGGTATGGAGAGGTGTACAGTGTCTGCCCTTTTAAGCTCACCTAGCTGTAGTCACGTTAAACTTTTGCTGTCACTTTGCATTCATCATCCAACTGTCAGTCTTTAAATATACATTCAAAGATCTTCTCCCCTGAAAATACTGGGCTAATTGGAACCAAACTTGGTCACAATGTTCTTTGGATGGTCCCCTTTGAAATATGAATCATGCAGGCCTGCACTCAATCCACGAGTTGGGAACATAGTTTAACATTCGACCCTATTAGAAACACATTCAAAGATCTAATCGAAATACTAGTCCAATTGTAACCAAACTTAGTCACAACTGTCTTTGGGTGTCCCTTCCGAAAGAAGGTATATGGCAGATCCATACCTCATCCAAGATGGCAGCCAGTAGGGAACCTAGTTTAACATTGGGCCTATGTAAACATGTTCAAAGATCCAAGTTATCATGGCCCTTAGATGTTCCCTTCCAGAAAAGGTATCTTACAGGTCTATACCTCATCCAAGATGGCCACGAGCAGGAACATAGTTTAACATTGGACTCAATGGAAAACGCATTCAAAAATCTTCTAAAAAGTAACAACCAAACTCTTATCACAATGTTCCTTAGATGACCCTTCCAAAAAAGGTATATTGAAGGTCCATACCTAATCCAGGATGGCCACCAGCAGGAAACATGGTTTATCATGGGAGATTATGGACCAACTTGTTTGGCACCAATAAGCGTACGCCTATCAGTCGCGGTAGACTGCCCGTACACTTGATTCAGAAAATTTTGTATTTTGTATGCTCAGGCAGAAATGGTGTCTCCAGACTCGGGCGGCGAATTTTCATTTCAAGATGTGGGACAGAGCGTAACTGAGTAAAAATAAAGGTTAGTAGGTTACAAATATTGAAAAAACAATCATTTAGCGAAAAAATAGTGTTTATATGTGCAATTTATCTTAATACTTCAAAGATGCAAAGGAGAATAATCCAAAATTTGCAAGGGCGTTAGCCGCCGATGAAAGGGGTACAGAAACAAGTAGGACCAATCTTTGCAGAGCAATGCATCTTCAGATTATCAATAAAATATTAATGACATTGCATATTTTAGGGATGAAATTGCCTCATCTTCCTAATTTATCTCAGTTTCCACTGAGATAAATGCAAGTACAGCCATAGCCGGTATTGCTGTCTCCATTTTGAATGTAAGCTGCTTTATTTTTTTTTAGTAAAAATACGGCGTTCGCCATTATCTATGCCACCATATATAGGTGCCAGATAAGTTGGTCCAATAGGAAAACACATCATTCCGGGATCTTTCTTGTCAGAAACTACAAGTCCAATTAGAACCAAAATTATAATACCCCCACTCGATAGAGAGTGGGATATACTGGATTCACCTTGTCCGTCCGAAAATGGGAAAATATTATTCGCATTTTTCTAAGTTTCTACAATATGGATTCATTTCAGAATTGGTATGCAGCCTCTATATGGTTTGTTGCAAGGAACATCCTATTCAGAGTCCCGTCAGATGTGCACTTCCTGTTTGACGAAATGTGGAAGTTACAAAATGTAGTGAAAATATGAATTTTTCGTCCTAATTTTCTCAGCTTTTACAAGAGGGATTAATTTCAAAATTGGTATGCAGCTTCTATATGGTTAGTTGTAAGGAATGTTTTATTTTGAGTCCCGTCAGATGTACACTTCCTGTTTGACGAAATGTGAACTTAGTTCCGAAATGTAGTGAAGACATGAATTTTTCGTCGCATTTTTCCAAGCTTCTACCAAAGGAATTCATTTCAAAATTGGTGTGCAGCCTCTATATGGTAAGTTGTAAGGAACGTTTTATTTTGCGTCCTGTCAGATGTGCACTTCCTGTATGATGATAATGTGAACTTAGTTCCTAAATGTAGTGAAAACATGAATTTTCCGTCGCATTTTTCCAAGCTTCTACAAAGGAGATTTATTTCAAAACTGATATGCAGTCTCTATATGGCAAGTTGTAAGGAACGTCCTATAAAGGTTCTGTCAGATGTGTACTTCCTGTTTGAGGAAATGTGGACTAAATTATGAAATGTAGTGAAAACATGAATTTTTTGTCGCATTTTCCTCAGCTTTGTTACAAGAGGGATTAATTTCAAAATTGGTATGCAACCTCTATGTGGTTAAATAGTTGTAAGGAACTTCCTATTTTGAGTTCTGTCAGATGTGTTCTTCTTGTTTGACGAAATGTGGACTTGGGTACGAAATGTAGTGAAAACAAAAATTTTTGTTGCATTTTTTTCAGCTTCTACAAAAGGGATTCATTTCAAATTGGTATGCAGCTTCTATATGGTTAGTTGTAAGGAATGTCCTATTTTGAGTCCCGTCAGATGGGCAGTTCCTGTTTAACGAAATGTGAACTTAGTTCCGAAATGTAAAAAAAAAGGAATTTCTCGGCGTATTTTTCTCAGGTTCTATAAGGGATTGATTTCTACATTGGTATGCAGCCTGTATATAGTTTGTTGTAAGGAACGTCTTATTATTTATGTAAATTAATCTTCTTTTCAATATAATTGATATTTACGCAATGATGTCCTCTTGTTATATCAGGAGAGCACTTAAATAGGCCTAGCCTGATGTGCAATCCCTTTGAACCTTGTTTGTATATTTTAATATATAATTATGTTCAATAAAATATTTTTGAATTGAATTGAATTATTTTGAGGCATGTCAGATGTTCACTTCCTGTTTGATGAAACCTAGACTTGAGTTAAGAAATGAGTGAAAACATGAATCTTTTAATCCAGGGTTCAATGAGTGGGGGTATACCTGGTTGCCATTCGGCGACAGCTCTTGTTCATAATGGTATTTAGGTGGTCCCATCCAAACATTGTATTTGACAGACACATACCTCATCTAAGATTTGTGCTAGGGGAATATAGATTAATATTGTACTCTATTGAAAAACCATTCAAAGATCTTTTTGTCAGAAACAAGTCCTGTCAGAAGCAAAGTTATTCACAATAGTCCTTATATGGTACCTTCAAAAAAAGTATCTTGCGGGTTTGTATGTTTGGAAACATAGTTTAACGTTGGATTCTATGGAAAATGTATTCAATATACTCTTTCTTCTCTGTATCAAGGTTTTGCATAATTAAAGCATCAATTACAATTGTTGCATTTTGTACAATGTACTTAGTAAAGATCAAAGAATTTTAGCACACCTCATGAAGTGAGGGGCTTACGTGATAACCCTAGCTAGCATCGACGTCAGTGTCCGGTTAGGTAGAATTGTTTAAGTCAAATCCCTCTTACTGACATGTCCCACATTAACCATAGTCCGAACACAACTTTATCGTTGCACGGTAATCTATCCACATGCCAAATATCAAAAGCCTATCTCAAAAGAGAGATAAGTCATAGCCTGGACAAGACTTTGTCATTGAAAAAGCATGAATGTGACCCTGAAATCAAAGGTCAAGGGTCACCAAACATGGTACAGGACATGTCAACTTGAGGAAATCTATCCACATGCCAAATATCAAAAGCCTATCTCAAAAGAGATAAGTCATAGCCTGGACACGACTTTGTCATTGAAAAATAGAAAAAAGAAGGGAAACGGGGAATGTGTCAAAGATACAACGACCCAAATGGGAGTAATAACAACTCAAAGCCACCATAAGATCTTCAATCAACGGTGAGAAAACCCCACACCCAACGGTAGGTCGGAGTCGGCCCCTGAATAAAGAGTAATCAAGTTCAGCCCTAGACTCCTACAGACATAAAGTAAACTAACTAGAAAAAAGACAAGACACACAAAGGCTTAATAAATTTCCTGACTTAGGACAGGCGCAAACCTGCTGCGGCGGGGTTAAACTAGTCCCCCTGGCCAATGTGATAAATAAAAAACACAATAGTAACAACAGAAAAATTCAGTTAGCAACAGGACTGAGTCAATTGTGCCGGAAAAATTAAACTGAAAGAATTCAATATAAAGACATAAACATGAAATCACAAAAGACCAATAGCAATTAACTGACATGCCAGCTCCAAACCAATTACCAAATGACACTTATGTACCCTCAGTATACAGCTTCCACCAAGATCCCTTTCTGTGAGTAGTTTAGCATAATGATTTCATGCATATACCAGAATACATACACAGAAAAGAAACACAAAGTCTTAATAAATTTCCTGACTTAGGTCAGGCGCAAACCTGCTGCGGCGGGGTTAAACAAGTTTTATTGGGCCCAAACCTTCCCCCTACAGCCAATGTGATAAATCAAAAAACAATCGTAACAACAGTAAAATTCAGTTGGCAACAGGACTGAGTCAATTGTGAAAAATGGAACTGAAAGAACTAAATATACGGACATAAACATGAAATCACAAGAGACTACTAGCAGTTAACTGACATGCCAGCTCCAGACCCATTATCAACTGACAAAGTAAGTTATGTACCCCCAGTATACAGCTTCCACCAAGATCCCTTCCTGTGAGGAGTTTAGGATAATGATTTCATGCGTATACCGGAATACATAACCCGTGTCCATGCAATACAGATTTTAGAAATTTAGAATGTGTTTAGTTAAAATGCAAAGAATTCTATCAAAAAGTCAATGTTAATACCAAAGAAGGCCATACGTAATGACTTGTGGACTATACCGTAATTATAACCCTTATGAATTAAACGATTTAAAGGTTTTATAAGTTTGTTGGGCGAGTAAGCATGAATGTGACCCTGAGGTCAAAGGACAATGGTCACCAACCATAGTATGCGACACATCGCCTTGAGGTGATCTATCCACATGCCAAATATCAAAAGCCTATCTCAAAAATTATACTCCCGACACAACCTTTTCATTGAACAAGAGGCTCTCAAGAGCCTGTATTGCTCACCTGGAACCTGGTGCTTAACAAATATCATTGGCAGCCATACTGATAGAACATGTTTTCCCGTAGAGTCCAATGTTAAACTAAGTTCCCCGCTAGCGGCCATCTTGGATAAGCGGCGAACTAAAAAACATTTTTTTGTAGGGGACCACCCAAGGACTTTTGTGGCCAAGTTTGGTTCCAATTGGCTCAGTAGTTTCAGAGGAGAAGATCTCTCAATGTATTTTCCCATAGGATCCAATGTTCAACTATGTTTCCCGCTGGCGGCCATCTTGAAATTAGCGGCAAAACCTGAAGAACAATTTTTTTTGTAGGGGACCACCTAAGGATTATTGTGGCCAAGTTTGGTTCCAATTGGCTTAGTAGTTTCTGAGGAGCAGATCTCTGAATACTTTCACATAGGATCCAATGTTCAACTATGTTCCCTGCTGGCGGCCATCTTGGATAAGC